>CM076575.1:1573298580-1573397318 GCA_034641835.2 Pinus albicaulis | reverse complement strand
TATGATGGAAGCATGCTGGAGAAATTTCTTTAGAGTGCAAAATACATATAATTTTTTATTGTTTAATTATATATGTCAATATTAATTCTTATTAAAATATTTTATTGATAATCCACATTGAATATTTTATTATATACAACATTGAAATATTTTATTATATACAACATTGAAATATTTTATTTTAACAATTTTTTCTATCTATAGATATATATGAAGCTAATATCGATATAAATTAGTTAACGTGGATGTTCACATAGTTTATTTAAATTTCTCTTTGAAATATTTTTGAAAAGTATAAGGTTTAAACATCTTACTCACGCATTTTTTTTACTTCTAATTATTTTAAACATATTCTAATTACCTAGTACGAGCATGTATTTTTATTTTAGAGGGACACATGTCAACTTGACGGATGGACGGACTTACACATCTCCTCATATTGCCTCTCTGCACAATAACATAGTTAGAAAGTGATTTAATGGTTATAATTACTATAACAATTAACTTAAAACATTATATAAAGGAATATTAAAATGGGTGTGAGCATAATATGATGCACATTAATAAAGCCAATAAGAGTGGAGGTTTTTACCCCTTGAAAGTTTCTTTATAATAATCTTGGGCTCTTATTACTTGTGGATTAATTTTCGAATGCAATTGTTCAATATCCTTTTAAACCACATTTTATTCAAATTCTAGCAATTAACCTCAACATGGTGTGTGATTATCAAGAAGGGGTAAATTCTTCTAAATGAAAAAATAACAATGATAGTTAATGATCCCCTTTCTAGGGTGAATTAAACATCTAGTTTTCCATATGGTGTGATGAGTTGCCACAAATGTAATTTGGTAATAAGTGGATATAAATGTTCAAGAATGGAGGTAGACTCAATTGATAAACTTAAGGATTGGAAATCCCATCAATCCATCACTTAGCATAAGCCAAGCCCACTACTTCTACCAAAATGAAAATAATACATGAGATCGAGATTAGATATGTTCTTTGTAGTTCATTTACTACAACTCACCTCTAGTTTGAAGCTACCTAAGTAGGTTGAGTAAACCTAATTAACCACTTAACCTAAAATTATATATCAATTAACTTGTTTCAATAAAATTGTGATTGAAAGGATGGTTTGTGGAAGATGACTTAAATTAAGATGTATAGCTAATGTTCAAGTCCTATTATTATGTATCGTTAAAAATGATTTATAAACTATTGTGCATCCTCCATTGGAATAGCTTGTCTCAATAGATCTTGAAATATTCTAAAACCTTTTAAATTACCTTTGATTTATTTTCTTAGATTCAATATTTACTATTACTAGATTAATACTCACATTTATGAAAATAGTTGAAATATGAAAATGGAAAAATAAGCAAACGAACACACCATCCACGAAAATAACACAAGATGTTTCCTAAGAAATCTAATGCAAGAGAAAACCTTGGTAGAAGGTGAGGCCTATGCTCTACTCTCCTTTTTTTCAGTCATCAAATTACAAATACAAAAAAAGACTCATTATGGAATTTTCAATGACACTATAACTTAAATGGATACTACAAAGTCTTATACCTCCTTTATGCTCTCAAATCCCACTCTCCAGGTGCTCTTCTCAAATATGGAACAAGGACAATGATGAAAAATTGTAAGGTCTTCCTTTCTTATTAGTGGCCCATTATTTAACCGATCTAGGTGGATATTGGTGGCTACCCACCTATTCCACTTGGACCCCCACCATTATTTCTTTCACTTTTTCAGTTTCCTTAATTGTAGCACAATTTACTATTTTGGCAGTTTTTCGGGTCCTAAACTTTCGTAGTCGTTTTGAGGCCCTAAACGACGTTTTTTGAGAAAACGCATTCTAGGAAAATATGAGTCTAAGATTTGATATTTGCTTTCAGCAATGTATTCCTCAGATAGATCTTTCTAACGAGGTATCATGTGCGTGAAACATAGATCGTATGCCAAAGTTACGACCTTGGGAAATTGATGTACCAATTTATCCCAACGGGGACCACTGTTTGGCGTTTCATCTCCTAGGGTTAGGTTTTTGGATATTTATGGTTTTTCATTACTTCTCAATAATAAATGGGCCTTCAAGCCTCATTGTAACACAGTTCAGAGGCCTGTAGCCACCACATCCCTCCTCAGATATAAGCTACTAGCGCCCTAGCTAGTTTATTTCCATTTTGCCTGTAAGCATATTATAAGCATATTTTAATTATGTGATATTAATGAAATGAAGTCTTATTTATGTTGCATCTCTTCATTTATGTGTATTTTTGTATTTTATTACGTTCCTTCATAAGTACGGTCCGTAAAGGTATCGTTACCACCTTTACAAGATCAACCTCGCAAACCCTGACGACCGCCCATGGGGGACAAAAAGAAAGACGAGGGAGCAGGAGCTCCTATCAAAATATTGCTCGAGGAGGCCCTCGAGAAATAAAGGAATGAAATGATGGATAACTTTTCCTAGATTATTCAACGATTTCCCACCGACTGGGAAAATATTGCTTTTACACTCCTCAAAGATGACCCCCATGTCAAGGGCTGGTGGGAAACCTACTGTAAGAAAAAGGGTGAGAGGGAACCTTCTCTTCTTTCGGTCGCACCCACTTGGAATTATTTCTAAGACACCATCAAGGAACAATATTATCCCATGGGGAGCTACGAGGACAAGTACATAAAATGGACTACACTATGGCAGCAAAGGGATCAAGATGTGCATGAGGTGACCAATATGTTCCATACCATGCACAAAAAATTGGGTATCAAAGTTTCAGAGAAATATTTGGTGTTGAAGTACTGCAATTGTCTTCACATATACATTTAGGAGGAAATGGAGTTCCTCGACATCTCCACGCTTGGTGTAGCATACCGGTATGCTGCCAAGATTGAGTAGAAGTTCAAACAGAAGAAGCAAGAATTTGGATCTATGAATCAGAAGCAAGGGAAATGTTCCCCCAAATAGTGGAACAAAGGACTAAGCCAAGGCGGGGTGGCCCAAGATAACCTGCCAAAGCCGCAAGCAAAGAACAAAACCGTGAAGCCAAAGAAGGACATGGGAAAGTGGTGTGAGTTCAATAAGAGCTCCACTCACAACACCAGTGAGTGTTGGGCCAAGAAGTCATTGGTGGCCGAGCTGAAGGCTTCTGAATCAGATGCATGCTCTGACTTTGGATAAGAACCCAAAAAATGGAGTGACAAAGGGAAGAAAATTATTGATGCAAAGCCCAACCACGAAGATCCAGAAGGAGGAACCAGAAGATCTAGAGGAGGAGTAGCGCCTCTTCCATTCCCATATGTGGGTAAAGGGTTATGTGCTGCAGTTCATTGTCGACAGCTGGAGCCAAAAGAACCTCATTTCAGTAGAGCTCGTGAAGCGGCTGGGCTTGCCAACCACAACACACCCACATTCGTACACCATCAGGCGGCTTCACCAAGGACAAGATCTCCACGTCATCTAGTAGTGTCACCTTCCCTACAACATCAAGCCCTTCACGGTTGAGGTAGTATGTGACATTTCCCCCCTTGATGTTTGTGATGTATTATTAGGCCAACCATACTTGTGGAAATGACATGTTGTGTAAGAGTGTCGACCTTGCACTGTTATTATTACTTTTGGAAATAATTTGTATAGGATACTAGAGGTAGCACTACTTGTCGCCATCTATTGGGTTACTGCAAAAAAATGGAGTAAGCTCATTTCCAAAAAAGGGAAATTTTTTTTCCTGATAATCCACCCTCAGGGAAAGAAGAAGTCTATGGCCATGAACTTCAGACAGGGCTCCTCCACGTGACAACAACAAATGGAAAATGTCATGGAGGAGTACGGGGACATATTCACATCACCCACAGGGGTGCCTCTGCACTGTTAGGTCAATCACCCCATCGATCTGACCCCAAGTGCGTTGCTACCCAATGGACCAATCTATCAGCACTATGTTCTGGAGAACAATGAAATCAAGATGCAGATTCAAGAGCTGCTGCAGAAAGGTCCCATTCGGATGATTTCATCACCCTATGGGAGCTATATCATCTTGGTGAAAAAGAAGGATGTGACTTGGAGACTTTGTATTGAATATCGGGCGCTGAACAAGATCACTGTTTGGAATAGGTACTCGATCCCACAGATTGATGACCTTCTGAACCAACTCAAGGGGAAAAATATTTCAGCAAGATCAACTTGAAGTCCAAGTATCACCAAGTACCAATCAAACCGTCTGATGTGTCGAATACTACCTTCAAATCCAAGGAGGGCATGTTCGAATGGTTGGTCATGCCTTTCGAGTTGACGAATGCTCCTGCAACCTTCATGAGGCTGATGGATGACATCTTGTGGCCATTCACCAACACATTTGTAGTAGTGTACTTGGATGAAATCTTGATATTCATCCAGACTTGGGAAGAGCACCTCCACCACATCCGACAAGTCCTCCAAACACTGTGGCAACACAAGTTGTGTGCCAATTTGGAGAAGTACAATTTTGGCATGAACTAGGTTCAGTATCTGGGATAAATTATTGATGAGTGGGGGTTGTATGTGGATCTAGCCAAGATCCAAGTCATTCGGGATTCACCATCCCCAACCACTCTAACAGAGCTCGGCAACTTTCTGGATCTTGCTAATTTCTACCGCAGGTTCGTGTTGGTATTCTCTCATATCACTTGGCCCTTGAGTCAAGTCACCAAGGGAGGAGTGAAAGAAAAAATCTTTTGGTATGAATCTCAACAGAAGGCATTCGTGGATTTGAAACATAGCCTCTGCTTTGCCCCAGTTCTCAAATCACCAGACTTACAACAAGCACTTGAGTTCGAGACAGATGCCTCTGACTATGCTAGTGGGAAAATTATTACTCAACAGGGGCATCCAATGGAATATCACAGTGAGACATTGTCTGACATAGTCTGAAAGTATCCCACTTATGACAAAGAGATGTATTCCTTTGTGCAAGCTTGCCGATAATGGAAGCATTAAATTTTGGGGAAGGAAACGGTCATCCACACATACCACCAACCCTTGCAGTTCATATAGACACAAGGGAAGCTTCATAATGATCGCCATCATAAGTGGTCCACATAATTGTAATGATTTAATTTTAACATCAAGTACAAGAAGGGCAATACCAATAATGTTGCAAACTACCTCAGCCGACCACCAATCATGACACTAACCGTCGTGCTCAACTCTTGTGGGCATGAGACTTAATGGTCACTTCTTTACAAGAGTTATCCGGAATTCAGCCACACATTTTAACTCTTGGAGGGTAACCAAGTTCCAAATTTTCACCTCTAGGATGCACTACTATGTCACCTGAGACACCTTTGTGTTCCTTCAAGAGAACATGCCAATATGATTTGGGAAGTGCACTACAATCCCATCACTGGGAATTTCATGGTCGAGAAAACAATGGAAATATTGCAAAAGTATTTCTATTTTCCGAACCTTCGATGGGATGTCAAGAAGTACATTAAATCCTACAATTCTTGAGCCATTTCCAAACTAACCATCAAGAATCAAGACCTCTATACTATGTTACCTACCCCTAGTTGACCTTGGGAATCCATATCCATGGATTACATGTCAGACCTTCCTTATACTAAGCATGGAAATGACTGTGTTTTTGTGGTCATCGACAGATTCTCGAAGATGGCCATTATGGCGGCCTGCAAGAAGAATATCACAGCAGAATCTATTGATAAACTCTTCTTTGAATGAGTGTGGATACAATTTTGGATCCCACAATCTATCATCTCATATCAGGAAAGTAGGTACCTGAACACATTTTGGTCCAACCTCTAGTCAATGCTGGACACCAAGCTCACCAAGTCCACAACTTTCCATCCCCAAACTGATGGCCATATAGTGGTTGTCAACAAGATGATCTTACACATTCTTCACATGTAAAACTCAAAGGATCCACACACATGGGATGAGGGCCTCCCCTATGTACAACACAGCTATAACCGGGCCCGCCACAACTCAAATGGCCATAGCCCCTTTCAGGTGCACTTGGGATTCCATCCACTATGTCCCATTGACGTAGCCATGTAATTTGGAGCTACTCAAGCCGATTTGGCTCATGCCCAGTCTGAAGCTAACAAGGAGAAAGACTTCATTGAGCACATTCAACACATTTTCCACTAGGTTCATGACATACTAGACTCAGCCAATGCTAAGTACAAGCAACAACATGATTAGCATTGGTTGCCACACAACTTCCAGGTGGGCGAAAAAGTGTGGCTACATTTTCAGAAGGAGCACCTCGCTCGACCCTATCGCAAGCTTCTCCTACTCTGATATGGGCCATACACCATCACTAAGGCTGCAGGGGACAATGCCTTTGAGCTTAGTATTATACCATTCCTTGGTTTGCACCCAATGTTCAATGTGGACCGCCTTCGTCCCTACTTTCCACCTCTATTGGACACATCCAACATGGTAGAACAAATCACACCAATAGAGTTAAACCTAGACTTCACGGAACAATACACAATTGATCATATCATGGACACACATATTAAGAACACCCACCAGCAAAGGATCCATCTATATCAAGTTGTCAAAGCAGGCCAACTCCTTCACTAGGGAAAGTGGCTCACCAGGGACCAAATTTAGCAGAAGTTTCCTCATCTCATGTAGGAACTCAACGCAATGGGGACCATTTCTTCCTAAGTGGGGAGGAATGATCCAAGTGGATATTGGTGGATACCCACCTATTCCACTTGGACCCCCACCAGTTTTTATTTTATTTTTTTAGTTTCCTTAATTGTAGCACAATTTATTATTTTTGGTAGTTTTTCGGGTAATGAATTTTTGGAGCCATTTTGAGGCCCTAAATTACGTTTTTTGGAAAAGTCATTCAAGGGGAATATGAGTCAAAGAATTAATATTTTCTAGCGGCATCGTATTCCTCGGATAAATCTTTCTAACGAGGTATCATGTGTGTCAAATGGAGATCGTATGCCAAATTTATGACCCTGGAAATTGATGTACCAGTTTACCCCAACGGGGCCCATAGTTTGGTGTTTCATCTCCTAGGGTTAGGTTTATAGATGTTTATGGTTTTAGATTACTTCTCAATAATAAATATGCCTTCGAGCCTCATTGTAACACAGTTCAGAAGCTTGTAGTTTCCACATATCTCCTCAGAGATAAGCTACCAGTGCCCTAGCTAGTTTATTTCCATTTTGCCTATAAGCATATTTCAATTATGTGATATTAATGAAATGAAGTCTTATTTATGCTACATCTCTGCATTTATGTGTATTTCTGTATTTTATTTCCTTCTTGCATAAGTCCAGATCATTAACTTAGTATGATAGTTATCTAAGGTTAAGGTTTTCACATACCTACCCTCTAAATTAATATTAGGGTTTTGGACCTTCAAGAATATTCTTGAAATTCCTCATGTGGGCAAGCCCACATGTGATTAATGGGGGCTTGCTTGAAATCCACTTGGTTAATAAGGTAGGTCAAACTGTGGGAGGTATAAATTTCACTTACAAACTTTGATGGAGGTGATTTTCACACTGTTGGAAGGGTCTCGATGTAGAGAAAAATGTTGAGGAGTTTTGAGCTATGCTAAAAAATATTAGACCCAAAATAGTGCCATTTGATGAACCAAAACTACTATGGAAATTTCTAAACCCTAAATCTCCAAACTAGGAGTTGTTACTAAAACGAGACATGCAAGTTAATTACTCCAATTTTTCAACTAGAAAGTACCAAGATAAATGATAGAGCATATAATGATCCATTTTAGATAATACATCCCCATTTAGGGAGGCTTCTAGTCTCTAAAATATTTTACTGAATGAGGCGAGGAAAAATTTCCTCTATATTCTCCCTGGAGTACCATTTTCCTTTCTTGTAAGTTGTTCTTTTGACTTGATCTACCATGTTGAAATTAGCAAGAAGGGTTTCTAATTTAATTTTCCGTTGATTAAATTATAAGGAAATTGTAATTCCACATCGCATGATAACTCGTATGAATTAAATGAGTTCAGAAGACTTAGTTATCTCATTCATTTAGATTTGAGGGTAAAACTGAAGGCATGTAGAGTTCTCCCCAAATTTTAGGGGGTCCAATTATAATTTTTTTTTTTTGTAATTAGTTAACTCAATTATTTGAGTTAAAATCACTTTAACTAGTTGTAATTGAGAGATGAGATAGTGATAGGTTTAGTGAATTAAATATTTTAATCCACATGTAGTAATCTTTTAGTCAATTTAGTGTCCTAAATTGCTAAGATAGAGGCTCCTCGACCGGAGCCGAGTAAGGCGATGAAGTGTGAGGCACTATATGTGCACAAATGTCTGACCCTTTTCTTACTTCCTTGTTTTTAGTGTTTTATTGATGTTTTGGGGTGTTTATGTTTGAATCTTAGTATGCTACTCTATGCTAAAAAGACGAAGTTAGATTTATGTCAAAAGGGAGAAAATGAAATGTTAATAAATGAATTAAAACATAGTTTATTTGCAAGTTCTGTTCCTAACTAGAAAATGATGAAAACAAAAAGTCCTAATCCATGGATATTATAGCTTCTAAATGAACATTCATGAAATGAAAAGTAACTCAAAACACTACAACTTAATTTGATTCATTTAGTTAGAGATTTGTTGGAAGAGCTTGTGAAAAAGATTAATTCTAATGCAATGAGGATCTCTTAAAACATAAAAGAAATGTTGAAACAACTTATAACATTACAACTAAATCTCATTCATGAGTTAGAGGTTTATTGGAAGAGATTTTTGAAAGAGATTAATCATAATGTGATAAGGATCTTCTATGAAGCAAAACAATCAATAACTCAAAATATTACAACTTAGTCTCATTCATGAATTAGAGGTTTATTGGAAAAGCTTTTGAAAGAGACTAACTGCAGTATAATGAGGATCTTCTTTTTAACTAAATAACAGAAAATGAAATGCTAATAACTCAGAATATCACAATTGAATCTCATTCATTTAATAGAGATGTATTGGAAGAGCTTGAGAAAGAGACTAACTGCAATATCATGAGGATCCTTTATCTAAGAAAATGACATGAAACATAATGCTAAAAGCTATGATTTCAGAAAGCAATCTAAGTAAGGAAATATGACAAAACATAATTGAAAATGACTTATCTAGAAAACATGCAAAACCTCCTTGAATAGTAGGGGCCCTCTGCTACCAATTTGGTGAAATTCTTCAGCTCCCTAAAGTTGTAATCAAAACAACATCAAAGAAATTCTTTATTGATAAACTCAAAAATCTACATCCCATTCCATCTTAAGCTTTGTTACAAAACTCTCTAATCCTTTCTCTTCTTCTCCTATTTTTTTCACTACCCTTGATAGGAAAAAGCTTCCCCTATTTATACAAAAATATGAGAAGTTATCTCATTAATGAGAGTTCATGAATATCTCCCTCTATCTCTAGAGTTACAATCAAAATAGGAAATGATAAGACACATGTCTTTTTAGAGTTTCAATACAAATAAGAAATGAGACACATATCTTCTTAGAGTTTCAATACAAAAAGGAAATGAGACACATGTCCTCATGATCCCATGATCTTCTCCACTCAAATTCGAATTTGGTTTTGGGAGGCCACATAAAGGTCTTTTAGAAGCTTCATTTTGACCTACACATGTCACAAAACTCATAACACATATATAGATATATTAAACTATGTTAATTTTCTAGTTTCTAATCATAAATTCACTTTAAACACATAAAATAAATAACTTTGGAAGACAAGGATCCTAACCCATATATTTATGAAAATGGTTACTTGATGTAGGGTTTTAGGTCAGATAGTTATGAAATGAGAGCTAAATGGTAATGACATAATGAAAATATGTATGAATATGGAAAACACTTTTGAGACTCAACATATCCCCCAACTGAAGTTGTTGCATGTCCTCATGCAACTATTGCAATGATTCATTTGTTCATGAGTTGATCTTTTATGAGTTTTGAATCATATTGATTCGTTCCAAACTTTGCTTTATAATATTTTCTTTTGGAAAAGTATAATACATTTGATTGCAACATTTTTTTTATGGTTGGTTCTTGTGTGACAACCAGTTTTTTTGAGCAATGGTTCTTGTGTAACAATGCTTTATTTTCTTTGTTGCATCAAAGTTCATGAAAACATTTAGAATCAATTACTTCATCAATGAATTGATCATTTGCAAGACATATAATCTTTTGGATCATGTTGCAATAATAGTTGGTTGGGAAGTATATGCGGGTGGAAATGAAATGAAAATGTGTGATAGTGTATGACATGTGGATATGAAATGATGTCCCTTCCCCCCCAACTAAAGATATGACAATGTGAAAAAGGAAGTGAGGAATTTTTCCAAAGTTACAATTTTAGCATTCTAATGAATTACATGACTAAAAATTAGAAAACCACATACCTTCACTTACCTTAAATGTGGATGAGTTGTGTATACTGAAGAGTGTGGCTGTTGATGTTGTTGGATCATGAACTATGTAAACAAATGAATTTGATCTGCTTCTTTGTTCTCTTTGTTCTCTTTGTGCTGATGGCAAGATTGGGATCTTTATTGCTGCTGATACAAATTGATTCCTGCTGCAAACTGCTGAAATGATGTAGTCTTCAATTGTTACAAAATCCGATGGTACAATTCTAGTCATGCGAATAAATGTGTTGATGTCGAGCATGAAGAGAAGTCATTGGATTACTGACCATTGATGAATGTCATTAACCAATGCGAGGCAAACTCACCATTAATGTCAATGAGTGCCAAGGTACCTAAGTACATCTTGCAAAGTGCGAATAAATGAGCTGATGTCGAGCCACTTGCAAGATCTGACGATCAAGGGACATTGATGTATTCCCATGATTGTCAGCGAGAGAACTTGTCATTAATGCATACAAGCCTCAAGGTACTATTAAGGACTCTAGTCTTGGACCTAGATAATGTGCTGATGTCGATAGGCCAAGACTTGTTAGAAGGGAGACCTTAAGGAATCCTCCATCATCTAACGCGAGCATGAAAGAATAATTTTTGAAGGACTATGGATTCAATAATTTGCATTGAAGCAAGGTTTATTTGCAAAATGAAAATGATAGGAAAAGGAAAATGGAAATGGACAATGAAAAATGGAAAATGACAATGGGAAATAAGCATGTAGGTGAACTTCTTGCTTTTATTTGTGGAGTAGACAAAAAGTAATGGAAAGTGTATGTGAATGAAGGAAAATGAACAACTAACTCTTGCTGGGAAAATAATGGTGGTTTGCTTTGAATTTCTTGGTTGGATTTACAATTCAAAAATGGAGGAAAAGTAATGGTCTTGATGGATATGAACATGGACTTGTTCTTATGTTTCTCATGAAATCGGTCCTTTGAAAACCAATCGTGCGCACAATTAGTTTCCTTCAATGATCATTCGATCATCCCAAATCTGCAAAAAAAAACTTGACATAAAGAACATAAGTGTGTTAAAAAAGAAGTAGCTAATTTCTTTTGATTCTTATGCAAAAATTAAATGTCAAATGAAACAGATTAAGGTAAATCAAAAAGTTCTATATTCAGTCCAATTCATGATATCGATAACAATCCATTTTTAAAGAATAACCATGAAAAATAAATCAACTCCCTATTGTCGGATGACTTCATGCACTGTGCTTAGTAAAACAATTGGCATCACAAAGATTCGCTGTGTTCTGCAAGTTAAAACTTTATAGAAAAATACACATCAACAATATTAATGCCAAATGTTTAGAAATCATCTAAATAATCTTCCAATTGTCTTGCAAACCATTATTAAGAAGATTTTTTTTTTTTTAATTGAATTGTTTTTTTTTTTTGAATTTTTTTCCTTTATTAAAAATAAATTATTAATAAAGATTTTATTATATATATATTAATGAAATAAAGCATGGATAAAATAATTGTCCTTATGAATATTTTTGAAACAAAGTCATGCCAATGCTTCTTTCATGCAAGATAAAAATAAAAAGCTTGAAATTTCGAAAGTCAAGTTCCTAACTATGAAGGAGATGAAGGTAGAATCATTCTCAATTTATACAACTTGCATTTGATGCACATGTGATAATGTCTTTGCCTCAAATAATCCATTTGTCACTCATAATGTGCCACCACAGATGAATTCTGCCACATTTTCCTTCAAATAAGAAAATCAGATCCTTGATTATTTCTCAAAATTGAATTTTATAAAACAATGACTGTTTTCATAAAAAAAAACATTTTTCTCTCACGCACACTGCAAATTAGTGCTCCGAAGAACCTTGAATTTCTCCCGAATGGCTGCGGATTTCAGCAATTTCACATATGATTACCTAATTCACCCCGTTCCTACAAAAACCCATGTTTTAGTTTTTTCTAATTCGCCTCGGTTTGCTCAGAAAATTCGTTTTAAAATTAGGTGTTTTTGACAATTACGCATTTCGTTTTCTGGCAATTACTTGTGGTTTGATTTGTTTTTATTTGCAGATTTTGAAGTGTAATGGATTGTATCTCACAGAGAAGTTCAGATCGATCTCTCTCATTCCAATTACTTACAATGGAATCTGTAATCTTCTCTTTATCAACAGTGTGAAATCTTCTCTTCATCAACAATTTCTTCATATGATACACTTCCATTGTCTGTCCCTACAATTGAATTTGTAATCTTCTCTTCATCAGCAATTTGCAATCTTCTCCTCATCAACAATTTACAATCTTCTCCTCTTCAACAATTTTTTCATGTGATATACCTTCATTATGTGCAAATTTTTAAAAATGATTTCTAATAACTATTGTTTGAGGAAAAATGAATATGGAAAAGAGAAGGTTCCTTTTCTTTTTTTTTTAATTGAAGTTCATGGGTCTTTTTGTGGATTGAAGGACTGCATATATGCGTAAAGCCAAGCCAAAGGCTAGCCTCATGCGTATGCGTGGGTCTTATTTCCATGAGCCAATTTATTTTTTTAATTTATATTTTTAATTATTTATTTATTTATTTTTTATTTTTTTAATTGATTTGTTAATAAAATTATATATTATATTTTCAAAAATTCAAAAATATACATATATATTTCATTAAACAAAACAATTATTGAAATTAAAATTTTTCATCATTTTTAAAGTTTATTGTAAAATGAAATGAAATGACGAAAACATAATTTATTATTATTTTTAACATAAATTTTTTTTTTCTGATCCTCTAGATCACACAAAGTGAAGGAGGAGAGCATACTTGAGAAATTATTAATTTTTTTTTTAGATGTAAGAAATAAGGCTACCTAGTTACACTTCCCCGGCAACAGCGCCAAAATGTTTAGTCAATTTAGTGTCCTAAATTGCTAACATAAATTATCGACCAGGGCTAGTAAACTGATGAAGTGTGATGCACTATATGTGCCTAAGTATCCATTTTTCTTACTTCATTGTTTTTAGTGTTTTATTGATGTTTTGGGGTTTTTATGTTTGATGCTTAGTATGCTACTCTATGTAGATATAAGAAATAAGGCTACCTAGTTACACTTCCCCGGCAACGGCACCAAAATGTTTAGTCAATTTAGCGTCCTAAATTGCTAACATAAATTATCGACCAGGGCTAGTAAACTGATGAAGTGTGATGCACTATATGTGCCTAAGTATCAATTTTTCTTACTTCGTTGTTTTTAGTGTTTTATTGATATTTTGGGGTTTTTATGTTTGATGCTTAGTATGCTACTCTATGCTAAAAAGATGAAGTTAGATCTATGTCAAAAGGGAGAAAAGGAAATGTTAATAAATGAATTAAAACATAGTTTATTTGCAAATTCTGTTCCTAACTAGAAAATGATGAAAACAGAGAGTCCTAATCCATGGATATTACAGCTTCTAAATGAACATTCATGAAATGAAAAGTAACTCAAAACACTACAACTTAATCTGATTCATTTAGTTAGAGATTTGTTAGAAGAGCTTGTGAAAAAAATTAATTCTAATGCAATGAGGATCTCCTAAAACATAAAAGGAAATGCTGAAACAACTTATAACATTACAACTAAATCTCATTCATGAGTTAGAGGTTTATTGGAAGAGCTTTTTGAAAGAGATTAATCATAATGTGATAAGGATCTTCTATGAAACAAAACAATCAATAACTCAAAATATTACAACTTAGTCTCATTCGTGAATTAGAGGTTTATTGGAAAAGCTTTTGAAAGAGACTAACTGCAGTATAATGAGGATCTTCTTTTTAACTAAATAACAGAAAATGAAATGCTAATAACTCAGAATATCACAATTGAATCTCATTCATTTAATAGAGATGTATTGGAAGAGCTTGAGAAAGAGACTAACTGCAATATCATGAAGATCCTTTATCTAAGCAAATGACATGAAAAATAATGCTAAAAGCTATGATTTCAGAAAGCAATCTAAGTAAGGAAATATGACAAAACAGAATTGAAAATGACTTATCTAGAAAACATGTAAAACCTCCTCAAATAGTAGGGGCCCTATGCTACCAATTTGGTGTAATCCTTAGCTCCTTAAAGATGTGATCAAAACAACATCAAAGAACTTCTTTATTGATAAACTCACAAATCTACATCCCATTCCATCTTAAGCTTTGTTACAAAACAATCTCTAATGCTTTCTCTTCTTATCCTATTTTTCACTACCCTTGATAGGAAAAAGCTTCCCCTATTTATAAAAAAATATGAGAAGTTATCTCATTAATGAGAGTTCATGAATCTCTCCCTCTATCTCTAGAGTTACAATCAAAATAGGAAATGATAAGACACATGTCCTTTTAGAGTTTCAATACAAATAAGAAATGAGACACATATCTTCTTAGAGTTTCAATACAAAAAGGAAATGAGACACATGTCCTCATGATCCCATGATCTTCTCCACTCAAATTCGAATTTGGTTTTGGGAGGCCACATAAAGGTCTTTTAGAAGCTTCTTTTTGACCTACACATGTCACAAAACTCATAACACATATATAGATATATGAAACTATGTTAATTTTCTAGTTTCTAATCATAAATTCACTTTAAACACATAAAATAAATAACTTTGGAAGACAAGGATCATAACCCATATATTTATGAAAATGGTTACTTGATGTAGGGTTTTAGGTCAGATAGTTATGAAATGAGAGCTAAATGGTAATGACATAATGAAAATATGTATGAATATGGAAAACACTTTTGAGACTCAACAGAGATTGTGGCACAATCCATGTGTAGCATGTGCCATCACCATCTAATGGTGAGATCTGGAAGTTAGAAGAAGGAAAAGAGGAGGGAAAGCATCACTTGATGAAGATAATATACCCCTCTCTATTTCAGAAGTTTGATGCACAAAGGAGGCATGAGGATCTATGCAAGGAAGGCAAGGAAAAATCTGTCCACACACATACACATCCTGCTCTATGCCTTGATGTCTCTTTACATGGAGGCATTCCATCGGGGAGACCTCTTGATGGGAGGAAAACTAAAGTGTTCTCTCAACTGTGGGCAGCATATGCTTACTTGGATAAGGAGGGAGCTTTGGGAGAAACTAGCACAGTGCAGAGAATCCTCCATGGGTTCAAAAGAGAGATCAGAAATTTCCTGAATGGGACATTGTTATCTCCCTCTCAATTATTTGCGTTGAAAAAGGAGAATTCAGAAGTTTATGATGGCATGGACATGATGTCATATGGAAACTCCATATCTTTGGGGTGGCCAATGATATTTTCATTTGCAAAAGAGATTTCTGAACATGATAGGAGGATATCAACACTCTTGCATGCATGGGCTACATTGAGGAAGTTTTGGAAGACAATGACTTTCCAAGGGGAGGTTGACTTCCATCTACTTCAATCTTGTCTTAAGGAAGATCACCTACAAAGGAGGCAGCAAAATGGAGTTGGTAGTACTCCAACACGTTGCTTTGACATCAAGCATGTCAAGGAGGAGAGCCATGTTGTGGCAGGGGATGCATTGCGGACTTCTACAACGCTGTCATTGTTGGGGAACCTAGATCCAAATTTGGATTCCCAACTTTTGATGGAATTCTCTGAGGACCTTTTCACATGTAAGGTTCTTGATGGGAAAATGATAGATGGGAGGTATAAATTAGTTGAGGGAGTCATTTATTCCAATGATCAGATCTATTTGGCTAGAGACCCAAAGCTTAAGGAGAAACTACTTAATGTAGCCTATGAGATCTTGCTTCCAAAACCCTTCTGGTTTCATTAAAGCATATCATACTATCCTAGATGGATTCATGTGGGAGAACTTCAAAGAGGATATGCACTCTCATATGAGGAAGAGCATGGATCATTTGCTCCATGAGGAGGGACATAAATCTTGGGAAGAGTTATCATTACCACCTCCTTATTCATTGAGTGTGAGAGGGAGCTCATCCATGAGCTACTTTGCTGATTTGAAACAAGTGTATAATAAACATTGTATTGCTGAACCTCATGATGTATTTATTGTATACCTTCATTTTCTTAACACTCATGTGCAGGCCTTGGCTCCAAGAGGGGGCACCTTTTCTTATGGGCATCATGAGCCACTTTGGGCCATGAACAATGGTTATGGTTGTCATTCCTTGGGAGATCTTGGAGAGATGATGTACTCTTCATGGTGTGATTTATTAACACAAACCATCATACACCTTCTCCAAGCATGCAAGAAGGACGGGGTAGCAAAAAAGTGTTGGGGATAACACATGTCGTATCATACTCTATGGTAGTTAGGAGTAAAACTGTGTTGGTTGCACATGAGGGACCATTGTCCTTCTCCTTTATTGTTAATGGAAGCTAGCATGACCTTAATTATGATCCCACATGCTGAAGATGTTCTTATCTTGGTTGGGGGCATGGGTGAAGGAAAGACACATATGTTAGATGTGTCCTTGGGGAAAGAAATTTCCTACATTTTCTGCACTACATGTTCTAAGGGGAGCATGGGAAACTATATGGCCACTATAGTAGATCACTTGTCTCTTTATGATGTGGACCATATGATTGATTGGAGCACTTGGAGCATGCCTCTCATGAGCAATTGGGAGGAGCTTTACTATGAATTACCAAGCTGGGAGGTGATTCATTTCATTTGGATGATAGCATGGAGGTGGGAGTCCTTCATCCATGATGAAATTCCCCATGCTTGTCATCACTTCTACCTTGAGAAGGCCATTGATTAGCAAGGAGGTTTCCAGATAGACCTTCCTTTATTTTATGATGAGAGTAATTTGGTTTATCTACCAAAGACCAACTTGCACACTTGGGAGGAACCATTGGGAGACAGAATTATTGAAAAAAATCTAAAGCAACGGTGGAGACTGTTGAAGGAGGAGGCCACAAGAAGAAGAGGGGAGATTTTGTAGCATCCTTACAGTTTCTTGAGGACAAGAAACATTTGGGAGGGGAAGACTGTAATATTCCTAAATTAGCATGCAACTAATAGGAATATAATTTTTGTTTTAAAAATCTATTTAAATGAATAAATGCATAAGGAGGTTAATCAAACTCCTAATGAAGAATAAATCCATGCCAAATATGAAAAAGGATAAATCTTGGATATGTAAATAAGCACCATTATGTGTGAAAGGGGTTAATCATCTTGACTGGGTCAACTTTGACCAAATCTACAATGTTGTTTGGAGGAGTGCTCATCAATAAGGCACAACGTAATTCTAGTTGAAGATCTCTTGTGTGAAAAGGATGAGTCCGATGAAAGTGGTTTAGGGTTTTGCACACTCTCATGTTATAAAAGGAAGGGGAAGGCAGCATGAGGAGTTTGTTCCTCATATGATCTTTGATTATTGTCTGTTTAGACCATATAGCTTTCTTGGATGTTTAGCCTAGATTGCAAATGCTATTTAGCATTGGGACTTCATGTTTAGGAATTCCTCCTCTTCCCATGGAGTAGCTCTTGGGAGAGTTTCCGTTGCAAGGTCCACTATATGTCTTGAAGGCCAAGCTTCTCCTTTCAATTACAACTCAGACCCAATGAGGGTTTGGTTGTCTTTGCAACCTGCAGTAAGTGGAGATTAGATCTCTTCAGTTCTAAGACATTTCAGTACTCTTTTTCAGTGGAGAAGGCCTCTATTCTATCGAAGGAAGTGTATTGGAGTGCATGTGCTTCAGTTCTTGATCTTGGCATGTGGCCATCAGCTATTTATACCCTACAGCATAGTTTCTATCCCAGATCTGCATTATTCTTATAGGTATTGTGCAGGGAGTTTGGGTCCACCATTTGGAGAGTTGGTTTTTTAGTGTTAGGGATCTGCCCTTCACTTTGAGACCTATTAGAGGAGATCTACACATTGTAATTTTCAGATATGATCTGCATATTCTGAATACTTCAGCATTTTTGAATATTTCTGTAGATCTTATTTCTTAGATCTCAGATCTACTGCTTATGCTTGGTTTAAACCCCAAAATTCCAAGGGTATCTGAAAGAGGAGCCTTTCTGGTGCATGGAACTAATATGGATCTGAATTTTTATGCACAGATCTACTCTAGATCTGATATGTAACCTACAGTAGTTTGCAACCAAATAAAATAATGTTGTCAAGGCAGTTTCAGTCATCTATGTGGTTGCAGCACCTCTTTTGAGGGCATTTCTTTTGTACTTGTCTTCTATTTTAAGTTATGCATACCATGGTCTTCATTATACATCTGTTTTGCTATTGTAAATACTTTTAGAGGATATTTATTTGGCCTCCTTCTCTTGCTCTTCTGAAACTGCATTATTTTCTGAGCAATATTGGTGCAGTCCCTTGTTGGGCAGTTTCAAGCCTTCCTAGGTGTGGGAGATCTGTTTAACCCACCTAGAAAGATTTGTTTCTTATCTCCTCTTGGATTTAGGCCTTAGATACTCAGATATAAGGGATCCAAGGGCTGATTTCATATTATGTAGTAGCCATTCCTAGAAAATGCATTTTCCAGTCATGCCTTGCTGACAATTCCCATTTTGGGATATTACATTATCAGGTGACCTAGGCCCTCGGCCATAAGAACAAACAGAAAGGGTGAGAGAGGGTCCCCTTGCCTTATAACTATAGAGGGGTTGAATTTTTTCGAGGGGATTCCATTGAAAATAATAGAGATAAAGGGAGAGGATATCAAGCTCATGATCTAGTGGACCCAATTTTGACTGAAGCCAAAGGTCAGTAGGATTTTCTTTATGTAGTTCCAGATGAGCTTGTCAAAGGCATTAGAGAGGTCAATTTTAAGGAGAATGCTCAGTATTTTTGAAGTTTTTATGGAGTGTATGAACTGATGGGTTAGGATGATTCCATAAAGGATATACCTACCCTCAACGTAGCATGTTTTCTCCAGAGAAATGAGCATGGGAAGAAGTTGCTTCAATCTATTAACTATAACTTTAGAAATGATTTTGTAAATTACATTGCAGAGTGGTATGGGTTTGTACTTACTTGGAGAAGCAACATTGTCTTCCTTTGGGATGAGAGTGAGGAAGGTTGCATTGAGAGATGGCAGAATCCAATGGGTGTTGTGTGATTCCTCTACTATGCCCCAAAATTCCTCTTTGATAGTGTCCTAGAAAAAATGAAAGAATTTGGTGGTGAATCCATCCAGTCCTAGGGATTTCCTTTATTTTAATTCGAAAACTACTTGTTCAAACTTTATCAGTGTTATGGCTTTGAGAAACATCCTGTTGTGATCCTCATTGACCAATTTTGGGATGCGCTATTTTCTTTTTCCAATGGCCTCCTATCGTTGGGTGTTGGCTTCTTTGAGAATATCCTTGAAGTGAATGAGCATTTCCTCATTGATGTCCTTATGTTTTTCCATACACTCCCCATTTTTATTTTTGAGTATTGTGATTTTGTTGTTCATCCTATGCTGGATAGTGGAGTGATGAAAGAATTTTGTGTTTCTTTCTCCATCCTTAAGCCATTATATCTGGGATTTTTGTTTCCACAGGATATCTTCTTGGCTTCTTCTCTCTTCCAGTTGGGTTGTTAGGGATTTTTCCTTGTTCTCTGAGCCTGTTGATCTTCCTTCTAATATAATTATTTGTTTGAGCTCCTTCATTTTCTCTTCCATATCTCTTTGGTCTTTGAAGATGTTTCCAAAGGTGTTCTTGTTCCACAATTTTAGCTTCCCCTTGAGCATCTTCAATTTCTTTTGGAACTGATACATTTTTGTGCCCAAGGGTGGTGTGAGAGAATCCCACCAATCTGATATAATGTATTTGAACCTTGGTTGTTTGAGACAAAAGTGTTCAAAGAGGAATTTTTTTGGGGTGGTTGTACCCAGTCTGAGCCATTGGAGCTCGATCGTCCAATGGTCGGAGCCAGAGGCTGGGATGATGGTGGCTGCAAGCCCTCCTCCTAGGTGAATGAAGTCTTCCATGATGAGGAAGCGATCTAGTCTGGAAGTGATTTGATGACATCCACCTCTTATGTTATTCCAAGTCTATAATTTCATTGGATGTTTGAAGATCTTTAAAATTATTACCGTGGATGAAGTTCTTGATTTTGGTGCTTTCCATTTCAAGGTGAGGTCTTCCTCCTTTTTTTTCCTGAAGATTTTTATCATGTTGAAGTCTCCTCCAATCATCCAAAGAGGGTGAGTACATTGGTTGTTGAGATCTAAAATTTTATCAAGGAGCTCTATTTTGCGCTGGAGAAGCTGGGGGAAGTAGATATTCATGAGATGTCCATGAATGTTAGTTCCAATGAAGTGAAAGGAAGCTTGAATGAAGTGTCGATTGGCTTGACTATTCTTTATGGTAATGAAGAGGGTATTCCATATGATTACTAGGCCTCTTGAAGCCCCATTAGTGTCTACCTCTATAGTGTTGCATCCTTTCCAGAGTCTTTTTAATATTGTATCTAGAGTGAATTTGAAGCATTTGGTTTATTGCATAAAGAAGATTGTGGGGTTTCCCTCAGTAATTATTTTCTTGATTAAAACCTATGCTTGGAGGGACTGTTTCGCCCTCTAATATTCCATGAGATGATCTTCATTGAGGGGGCTTGGGAGCTACAGAGTAGAACTTGGTCAACTTGGGGTATCTCCCTGATTCTAATAGCTCTTTTCCCATGATAACCATTCACTGCAAATTTATTTTCCTTCCTCATTTTCGGGATTATTTCATAATGATTTTGGTGTTTAGGAGCATAAATCCTTGAATGCCAAGAGATGGAATCTGTTGAGCTCTATTAAGGACTTCCTCAACTTCTGGATCTGGTGTGGAGGAATTGAGAGAGAGTGTTTTCGCTTGCAAGCTTCTTCCAACCCCATGAGATCAAGCTCCAAATAGTCAATTCTCTCTGGTTCTTCTTCCATTGCTTCCAGGATTGAGTCTAGGACTGCACCTTTACTTTTTTTATGAGTTGTCCCCTCTGTGTGTAGAGGCCTGGGGAATCAGAAAGGCTTCTGGTTGGATTTTGGTTTGTTGAGTCTTTTAGGTCATGGGATTCTCCTTCGAAGGTTGTTATGAGTCTCTTGGAGGTTCGTTCTCATTCTCATTCAGTTGAGCTAGGGAATCAAAGATATTGTTTAATGTAGGAGCTAATTTTTATGGTTCATGTTTGACTTCCTGGTGTGCCTTTTCCTTCCAACGAATTTCTTGAACCCTTCCGTGTCTTTATCCGTTGAGTCATTATTCGGTGCAACTCCTTGATTTAGGGGGGAATCTTTAAAGAGTTTCCCATGTTGGTGAAATTTACGGAATATAAATGGTACATGTTCATAATCTACTATTTGAATCCATTCATAATCATCATAGAGTAGGCTTACCTCATCAGGGAGAGACTTTTCAATGTTCATGTAGACACAGATCCTTGTGTAGGCTGCATGTCTATTGATTTTTGTCTCCTCTACAATTTTAATGAATTCTCCAAGTGCTTTGCCTATGTCCTGAAGGGTTAGCTCATCCCAATAGTCTAGGGGAAGGGTGTAGAGCCTGACCTAGACTGGAGCCCATGTAAAATCTTTCTTGTCCGGGTTGAAGCGTTCTACCTAGTTATGCAAGTATAGATCCGTAGAATTAAAAACATATGGTCCACCATCCATGATCCAGTTTTGTATTTAATGTAGGTGAAGATCACATTGAATAAGCCCTTGGCACATATTTGTAGATTATTATGGCCCTTAGGCTTCCATTTGGAGGCGATCCAACGTAGGAGGGATTTTTCTATGGGCCATAAACCCATGAACTTGCTTATTAGTGCATGCTCCTTCATGTATTGAATTTTTTCATTTATTCGATGACCAAGGAGATCTATCTTGGTTCTTGTAGTGGCCTAAGGTACGCATGTGGAGGACGTGATTGTTTTTTCTTCTTTCGCTACTACAGATGGCGATTTCGCTGCAAGAGACGCCCCAATTATGTCAGGGAGCGGGCCAGAGTTCTACTGAGGATCAATGTGAGCCCTTGTCTCTGCTCCAATGGAAGGCTAACCAGAGGAGGGGAGAGAAACCGTCACCCTGTTGTTGTATGTCATGAGGTATCCTATCTGCGCTCCAGGAGTATGAGAGGGCCTCGAGGCTGGAGAAAAGGGTCTGCCTGGGGTAGACTGCTCAGAAGCCACCAAACCCTAGGTCATGGCGGTGATGTTCCTTTGGCTCTCACTTTCCACAGGATCTTTGAGATTGGACTAATCTCCATTATTCATTATGAAGACGTAATTACAATCGTTGAAGTCGAAAATTGGTGAGGATACCATGAGGGAGGTAAATACCGAATCCACATTTTAACTTCTTGTGCCTCTATTGAGTTAGCAATTATCTTGAGTATTGGTTCATTCCAACGTAATGTAAATAATATAGTTCCACCGATGTAGTAAACAATACTTTTATGAATATGGAGATTAAAATATTATTCATTGAAACCACATGTGTAGACGTATCTATTTTGTGAGGATAAGTTAGCATTACACTGTACTGTAATGTAATGTAATATATATATATATATATATATTTGCAAAGGCTAAAATGTCAAATTTTAGTTGGTTCATGGAACGTATATGTTATACATCTATAAGAATCCAATTAGAAAATATTTATATATATATAAAAGGACCTAAGTGCACACATGGGTATATGAATAAAGATGATGAGAACAAAAGCATAGTGATACAAAAAATTATAGAAAGTTCATGTACAATAAATGAAAAGTTAAGGAGTAAAATACCATAATTGTATCATAAAACAAGTTAGTATAAAAATGCCAAGACCATGGTGATGTTACAGTAATAATTGTAAAATATTTACCATAGTTTCATTGTACAGTCATTGCATATCAATTATATTTCACCAATAATGGATATGACTAGGAAATTTAAGAAATAATCTTAAGAAAAAAAATTGTACATAGGTCAAATGGGTAATTTTTCTACCTTAAAAAAGGAAGATGTTATAACAACCAACTATTTGTTAAATGGATAATTGGTCTTGCTACTAATTGAGTCAAGTAGAAATCAAGTGCGTTCTTAAAATATATAGGTTGAATAAGATCATATTTAATGGTGTGTAATTCATTCTACAAGTGATACAAAATGTTATTATTTTCCGAGTTTGTGTACAATGTCTTCCTATGATACTTTTATTATTTGTTCCAACTTTATTTATTGACCTGAATAGAAGGATTTCTGTTGGTATTTTTTCATTACCTACAACCAAATCATGAATACACATTATTTTTTTTCTCATTGATAGTAATAACGATGATAATAAAAGAGAAATGCATCTTTCTTATAAATGGATCTTGGATTTTATGGGTTAATTATATCATTATTAATGGGTAAATTGGTTGAGTGTTAGGTTGGAATTGTTTAACTTAATTTAAGAAGAGTGTACATTGTATTGTTAATTAACCTAATACAAATAAGTTAGAATGGAAGTTTATAATTAGTCCTAACATCATAAACAAATAAATCATATTTGAAAATTGATTTGAATTAAAATTGTTCAATATAAAATGATGAATACAAACAAAAGGCTTGATATCAACTATTAATTGTGTGTGTGTGCGTGTGTGTATAATAATTACATAATAAGTATATATATTGATGAACAAACAACCCATCAACTTACCATGTATAAATCACCTCTAAAGATACATTTTTTAAAACAACATTGTCATTACAATTTCATCCTCATTCAATAGATGTTGTATATATCCCTCTGTGTGTGTGTGCCCAGTCAAATAAAAAATATCTTTCATGTAATTTTCTGACCAAGAATGAAACACAATTGGTAGCTTCTATGGTCTACTAAATTTTGGTAACTAATAAAAGAGTTTGAAAATTATACAATAAAATGTTCTCGAAAGCTAAGGTTTCATTTTGATTTTGGCCACATCCCATGGGTTTTTTTAGTGATTGAAAAAATTTCAAAATTAAACTCTAGGGAAACATTACTATCTTATAAGTTGAAATATTGAAAACCCATCACTATTTTTTTTCCTTGAAGGGTTTCAAAATTTTGACCTTTATGTGAACATTCATTGTTGGTATGGTAACATTTCATTGTCCCCTTTTTAGTGTCACTAATGCTTTGGATGAGGTTTCCATCATATAAAATCTTATAACTTCCATTTGTTATGTATGTTTTTTTAGAATTTTCCAAATTCAATTACAAATAATTTTCAACAATCATTTTTTTAATCGAAAGGATTTTTCTTTGTTAAAAATGTAGCAATAGAGACTCAATTTTACTTTAGCCTTAGCCAAATTGAATAAATTGAATTTCCACATCAGCGGGCAACTTGGAGGAAGTTAACTAGCACGACATGGCTCTTTTCATTCAGTTAGCTCAGTAAATTCCATTTTGAGGGCTTGGAGTTCAGTTATGCACTTGTGATTGCTAAATTTTAGCAATCTAGTTCAATTATTTTCGGTTGTATTCAATTAACCGACCTCCTACTATTTTTGGAGTCAGTTGAAGCTCAACGGTGTAATGGTACAATAGTCTAACTCAAAGATATGTTAGTTAACTGCTCAATAAACCCAAAATAGATAATGCATGCATGGAATTTTAATTCCTCAGCTGAAGTGGAGATGAAAAGGCAATGTAACAAGAGTTGTATACTAGTTATGGGTGTAAATGTGTTGCATGAGTCAGGACATCAATCCTTGGGAATTGTGAAAGGAAATAGGAGGAAATTACTAAGTTTTAGGGGCTAAATTCCTCAGGAATTTCACAAGGAAATAATAGGCTTGATGATCAAATAATTGGCTAAGTGTTTGCCAGAGTTTCTCATTGTGCAAAGAGAACAATTATTCTTTTGAATGTTTTTCTCAAAGATGGAGCAAGAAATTGTAATAGTTTCTTTTTTCAACTTATTAATGCAAAGAGGCTTGAGGTGTTTTTCCTATTTTGGTTCTTGTATAAATATCCATTTTTTTTTCTTATTGCATGTCTAGGCATGTTGTTCGAAATTATGAATTCCATTTCATAGATTAATAGAGTAGAATTGTGTTTCTTGTTTATAGGTTAAAATATTGAAAAATAGTAATTTTTATTGAATTTATATATGGTACCAAATCCCTAAAATCACAGTAGAACCAGTATTTGGAAATTGTCTCTCGGGAGCTTCGAAGTAGCAGTTTTAGTGCAATGGATTTTCTTCAGGATCGAGATAATTTCTTTCAATGGAATGAGATTAGAGTATTCTCTGGAGCGTATCTAAAATTTCATATCCTAGAAGGATTGAATGGAAGAAGTGCTTGATGAAAATTCTGTGTTAGAATATATGAAAACTTATATTGCAAAATCTCCATAGGTGGATACACAACAGTTGTCCCAATCAAAGAAGAATTTTGCAATGGCAAGGAGAATTATTCTAGAAGGTGTGAGAGACCATGTGGTCTCAAATATCCATGGAAAAGAGACAAGATTTTATCTGTGGAATACCCTTAATGATCTATTCAAAAATATAAGTGGCCATAGAAATTTGGCCCTAAAAAATTAACTTAAAAACATTAGAATGCAGAAGAATGACACCATTCCACAATATCTCTCCATGTTTTCTCAAGTTTGAGATGAGCTTGGAGGGGTCATGGTGAATGTAGAAAAATATGACCTGATGAGCCTAGCTCTTCTAGGCCTTCCAAAATCCTGGCACAATTACCAAGACTTTGTGAATGGAAGGGAAAAATTAACAAATTGGGAAAGTTTGTGGTATCATTTGGTTCAAGAAGAGTTCTAGAGAAATACCAAATTTTAACTTCATACAAAGGATGATGATAATTTTACCTTGGTTGGAAATGGGAAGAAGGGAAAATGAAAGAAGAAACAAAGAAAACTTGAACCCTGCCTAAATAATGGCAAGAAGTAAGGTTTAAGAAAGATATAAAAAAATTCGATGACACAAATACAGGAACTATGCAACTAAATTTCAACATAAGAGGTCTACAAAAAAGCCTTTAAGAGGAGTAGGAGATGAAGCTTTGGCTTCAAAATTTGAATTAGACTTCACTCTAGTAGTATGCATGGCCAACACTATTATGGGGAGTGTGTGGTACCTTGATTCAGGTGCCTCGTTCCGTATGACATGGTGCAAGGAGATTTTTAGTATCCTAGAGGAGAAGGATCTCTAGATGCATATTGAAATATGAGATCATGGGAGGTACAATGCTACAAGAACTTTTATTGTCACCTTTGAGAGGGAGAAATCCTCTCCTCTTTGTTGCAAATACATTATATGTACACGGGCTAGAGAAGAGCTTGATATTTGTAACAATATTGGAGGATAGAGGATATGATTTTATTTTCAGTAAAGGGAAAGACTTTCTAAGACACATAGCTACCGAGAAAGTGAAGTATATCGGGGCTCAAGTGAAGAATCTATACAAACTTGAGATGGGATATTGCATTGCATTGAGTAGTAAGGTTGAAAAAGTGCAGAGTCAAGACGTTGGAGAAACTTCGCACAGGAGGTTGGGTCACCTACACCATGGTGTCTTAACAATCATGCAACAAATTACCACTGGTTTCCCTCAAGGCTCCCTTGACCAGTCAGATTTCATCAAGGGTTTCACATTGGGGAAATATGTGAAATCCACTTTCCATGGCAGAGATAGAAGAGTAGATGCAATCTTGGAGTGAGTCCACTCTGATATTTGTGGACCTTTTTCTACATCCTCCACAACAAAAATTAAGTACTATGTTATTTTTATTTCTGATTTCTTCAGAAAATATTGAATCTTCTTCATGTGGAAGAAGGATAAAGTTTTCTACAAAAAAATGAATTGAAAGCATTGGTTGAGAAGGATACTAGGAATAAGGTGAAGGCTCTTAGGAGTGACAATGGAGATGAATTTTTTTCACGTGCCTTCAAGGATTTATGTGCCAAATAAGGTATTCGAAGAGATTTGACAACACCCCATAACCCATAAAAAAATGGGGTAGTTGAGAGGAAGAAAAAGAGCCATGTTGCATGATCAAGGGCTACCACTACATCTAGAAGAATCATGCAACACCAAAGTATATTTTCAGAACTGAAGTCCTCATAAAATACTTGGTATGATCACACCATAGGAATATTTCTCTAGGAGAAAGCGTGATGTGTCTCTTTTCAGAATTTCTGGAGATTCAATATATTTTCATGTATCTAAGGATTCGAGGAAGAAACTTGAGCTTACAATGGAGTTGGGATTTTTTGTAGGATGCATTGAAACTCCACACAATTACTGGGTGTATTTTCCTTCACTGACATTAGAGAAATTTTGAGGTATAAAATGAGCCTCCTAAGAAAAATGTACAACCAAAATAAAATTTATAAGAACCAATATGATAAAATATTATGATGTCAGCCATGGGGGATGATTCACCATTTTTGGGGTAAAAGTGTAAAAATATTAAAAGATAATAAAATAATAAAACTACTTTTTCAACTTATCTCCCTAAGGTTTTACTCAAATTTCAAGCAGGAGTACTCGTTGGATGAAAAATTTAATTCCTCATCCAAGGAGTACCGATGTTGCATACTTTCGATGGACCCTGCTACATGAAAAATGAGAAATACATGAAAAACATGATTGCAATCACTTTTTTCATGTATTTCTCATTTTTCATGTAGAAAGGTCCATTGAAATTATGCAACATCGGTATTCCTTGGATGATGAATCAAATTATGCATCCAAATATTGTTCCCATTCAAAATTTGAGTAAACCCATAGCGAGATAAGTTGAAAAAGTATTTTTTCTTTTTTCTCTCTAAAATTTAATGATGTAATCTAATCTTATTTTATTATTTCCACTATTATTTTATAATTTCCTTAGGAGGCCCATTTAAGACCTAAAAATTCCCATAATGAGATGACAATGGTAAGGAGAGATGTCAAGTTCGATGAGGACATAGCCATCAGATGCTCTTTGGAATAAGATTTGAGTATCTCACCAAAGAAGGAGCTTTTAGCTCCAAAGAAGGAGCCTCAGGATGATATTCAGGGGGTTATGGATTAGTTACATGCAGTGGAGAAGACATGAGACAAAGTGGAGGCACCCACTCAACTAGAATCTTCCATAGAGGGGAGAAAGATAACTGGACAAGCTAATATATTGGTGTGGGATGCTTGGGAGAATGTGGGATCCCATACATCATAGCGCATGAAGATGAGATCACCTGATAGGTACACTACTTACATGGCTCTCATGACAAAGCTCATTGAGACAAAGCCTTATTCATTTGAGGAAGAAGTTTCTCAACTTATTTAGTTTGATGCCATGGTGCAAGAATATGAATCCATCATGAAGGAAAATATATGTGAGGTGGTGTAGAGACCATAAAGGAAATCAATGGTTCAGTCCAAATGTATCTACAAAGTGAATCATACAGCCAATGGGAGCATGGAGAAGTACAAGGCCATATTTTTGGCCAAAGAATTCTCTTACTTAAAGGGAGTGGAGTATGAGGAAAAGCTTACACTAGCTGCAAGATATTCCTCAATAAGATCCATTATGGAATTGGTTGCGAAGAAGGGGTGGAAAATCCACCATATGGATGTGAAGAGTGCATTTCTCAATGGTTTTGTTAAGGAGGAAATATATGTAAAGCATATAGAATGAAGGGAGACATATAATCAGGAGTCACATGTGTGCGGACTGAAGAGAGCATTTTATAGTCTCAAACAGGGTCCCCGAGCATGGTACACTCAGATTGATAGTTATCTTAGTGGATTGGGATTCACCAAAAGTGAAGTAGACGCCAACCTCTATCACATTATGGTAGATGGTAAGTTGCTTATTATTTTTTTGTATGTCAATGATTTAATATTGATAGGTTATGAACAATTGATTTGCTCGTGTAAAGAGGATCTTTCAAGGGAATTTGAGATGAAAGACATGGGCTAAAAGAACTACCTCCTCATGCTAGAAGTATGTCAAGGTGATGGTGAATTTTTTGTGTCTTAGGGGAAGTATGCCTATGAAATAATTCTGAGATTTCACATGGATAATTGTAAGCCCATGGATACACCTCTAGTTACAAAATGGAGGAAGGAGAATTCTACTTCAAGTGAAGAGATTGATGCTACCATTTACATGAATCTTGTGGTGTCTTTGATGTATATGGTCAACACAAGACCTGGCATGTGCTAGGAAGTAAACCATCTAAGTCAAGTTGTGGTGAGTCCTACCAAGTTGTATTTGAAGGCAACAAAGCATGTGTTGCAGTACCTCATAGGAATTGCCAAGTATGGATTATGGTATAGGAGGACAGAGGAAGTGAAGTTCCAAGGCTTCACTAATGTGGATTGGGAAGGGATTCCATTAGATAGGAAAAGTACTTCAGGTGCTATCTTCAGTGTTGGGTCAACATCTATTTCCTGGTAAAGAAGGAAGGAAAGGTTTTTGGTGTTCAACTCAGCAGAGGCTGAATACATGGTTTTAAGTCAAGAAATATGTGATGCCATATCGATAAGAAAAATATTTGTGGGGATTTTCAGTTAGGAGATGGATTCGATAGTGATATATTGTGATAATCAAAGTTGTGTTAAGATATTTGAGAATCTAGCATTTCATGACAGTTACAAGCACATTGATATTCGGTATCATCATTTGTGGGACTGTGTGCAGAGGAGAATGATTTTACTACAATACATTCCAACTAAGGAGCAAGATGTTGACATCTTGACAAAGGAATTTTGAAGAGGTAAATTTGAATTCCACATGTGTAGGATAGGGGTTGTGAGAAATCCCTTTGCTGCTAAGAGAAAGTGTTAAAAAATGTAGCAAGAAAGGATCAATTTGACTTTTGCCTTAGCCAAATTGAGTAAATTGAATTTCCACATTAATGGTACAACTTGGAGGAAGTTAACTAGTGTGACATGGCTCTTTTCATTCAGTTAGCTTGGTAAATTCAAGTTATAGGGCTTGGAGTTTCAATTATGCATGTGTGATTGCTAAATTTTAGAAATATATTTCAATTATTTTAAGTTGTATTTAGTTAACTGGCCTCTAACTATTGTTGGAGACAGTTGAAGGTCAGTTGTGTTGTGGGACAACAATTTAACATAGAGATTTTTTAGTTAACTAATCAATCAACCCAAAATTGCTAAAGGATGCATGGAATTTGAATTCCTCAAGTGAAGTGGAGATGACAAGGCAGTGTAACAAGAGTTGTATACTAGTTCTGAGTGTACATGTGTTGAATGAGTCAAGAGATCAACCTTTGGGAATTGCACAAGAAAATAGGAGCAAATTCCTATCTTTTAGGGGCCAATTTCCTCAGGAATTGCACAAGTAAATAGGAGGCTTTGTGAGCAAATAATTGGCTAAGTGTTGGCTAGAGTTTCTCATTGTGCAAAGAGAATCGTTATTATTTTGGAGGTTGTGCTCAAAGTTGGAGCAGGAAATTGCAATAGTTTCTCTGTTCAATTGATTAATACAAAGCGGCATGAGCATGAGGGGTTTTTTCCAACTAGGTTCCCCTAGAAATCACTATGCATTTGTGGCTTTATTTATAACATGTCTATGCATGTTGTTCTAAATTGTGATTTCCATTCCACAGATCAATAAAGTAAAACTGTGTCTCTTATTTTTAGATTGAAATCTTCAGTAATTATAATTTTTATCAAACTTCTATATCCTCTAATTTCAAAATAATAATAATAAGATTAATATTAATAATTTATTTTCAAAATTATTTAATAATAATAATAGTTGTTATTATTATTATTAGATTGACTTAAATCCATTATTTTATAAAATAAAAAAACTCATTTATAGAATAATATCATCATTAATTTACAAAATATACATACCTTTTCGTATATAACATAGTTTTATGTTCCATTCATATTTTAATCACTGCTTTTTAAAATTAAAATTATTTTGATAGATTTCATTAGATCACCTTACTACATGATTATTTTAATCTTTCTCTAAAATATCATTTCATTTTACATATTTTATTGAAAACTATCATTGGAAACATTGTTTCTTCGAATTGGATTAACACTCTCCATCCATTAATGTGTTCAACGATTATTATAATAGAAAACCTATAACTTATAATTAAATTTCAACTATGAAGTTCACTAAGGATTATTACCTACATAAGCAAACACCATTCCCGTGCCTAGTAGGGTGAACTAATATCTATCTGATATTAATTAACTATGGCAAGACCTTATTAGGATGTTAACTTAGTTTATGTTGCATGTCATATTACACTACACCTTCCTATGACAAAATCCTTGTGGACTTTACTTTGTGATATTTATAGCTAGTATTTTTTTGGAAATAATGTACTATTCTTAATGTTAATTGACCTTCGGTCACTTTTCTCTCCATTTACTCGGCGTTGTGCTCGGAACTCCAAACAATGTTTTGTATTTAGTAAGTATCATTCTTTGGAAGACTCTTGGCGTAGTCTTCTTATCATGTACACTCATCTATGGACTTGGAAAATAGCTTCACTTTGTATTTTTACTTTTACTTTTGTCTCTATATCCTTAATCCTCATGAACTCGATCTCCAAATCCGTAAACTATTGCTCAAAAACGTTATTTCTTAGTTTTTTTTGTTATTTATTTATTTAATTAATTTTTATAAAATATATATAAAATAAATAATTATTATGTCTTTTCTCCTTTACAATTTAACCCAAAAATTGTTATTAAATTAAAATAGATGCTAAATATTTTCATTATGAAATGAGTTTTTTTTTTTTTCGACCTATACTATTGTATCAAAGTATTATAATATATATATATATATATATATATAACTTAAGAATATCCATAGTAAACTGGGTATATATATTCATAATTAAAAATCATGTTAAATATCCTTTTAAATATGTATAAATTTAACTTACAAATTAATACTTTATATAATTAATAATAATAATAATAGTCTAAAATAAATTTATATAATTATTTTTAATTTTAAAAATGTAAGTGTATTATGAAGTATGTTTTTCTAGGTTACTAACCATTTAATTTATATACTTATGTTAGGTGTAGATTTATTTGATTTTTTTAATTATAATAAATGACATATCACATTTAGTGTTTTGGGGAAATTCAATTAGTAAGCATCGTGAAATGAACTGTTTTGTACCAAGAGATTTTAGGTTCAAGTCCCTTGATTTACCCGTGTCTATGGAAGGAGCATTTGTATGGACCTCAGTATTAGAGTGGTAGTAGTCAAAATCAACCTCGTGTCACACAATTACGAAACCTACCCAACTACTAATTGCTCTAACAAAGAAACAAAATCATATACAATATTTATATTAGTTTAAGATTACATATACTTATTATATTCATAAAAATAAAAAGGTAATGAAAATGGGTTAAGTTTCACTTTCTTTTCTTAGCCAGATGCACACAACTCTCATGAAAAAATGTTAAGTGATTGAACATAATAAATAAAATAAATTTTATGGAAAATAAATAAAAGTAAGGTTCTTTGGAAAATAAATACAAAAAATATTTTTGACATAATGTAAAGTGATAGAATCTAATAAATAAAAGTAGGTTATTTGTAATGTATAATTTTTATTCTCCTCCATAGTACAGCTAGGGTGGATTTCCAGGACATGGGATGACCAGGCCATTAGCACAGGTTCATGTTATCAGGAGTTATGAGGAGTTTTTACAAGATCTGATTGCATTCGCTTGGCATATTTCATCATCAACACAATTTGTCCTTCATTCCGTCTCATTCAGACTAGTTTCAAAATTAGCATTATTATCGAGCCTGAATTAATTAAGTATGGAGAAGATTATTTGTTGGAACACCTTGGTGTAATAGCCCTTTGGAACCAGAATGAGGAGATCTTTGGGATGGGATGCCGAGAAGTGACTTATAGTGGCCAGAGAGAGTATCATGGGTGATCTAACATTTTCATTAACTAAAAATGACTTTAATTAGTCATTTAATTAAAGGAAAAATAATTAATTAGAGGAAAGGGCCCAAAAGTGACTTTAGTGAAATGGAATTCAACTAAAAGTCACTAAGATAAAGTCCGCAGAGAATCTTCTAGAATAATAATAAAATAAGATGCTTCTAGAGGCTTGGAGATCTATCCATCAGATCTATAGAAAGAGAAGCAGAGGCCATTTGGAGACATCTTGGATTGGATCATTGTTTTTGTGAGAGGTTTGAGACCATGATTCTCTACTTTAGCTGTAGCCCTAGGATGGAAACCCTCAGGTGATTTAGTGAGAGTGAGCGAGCACTCATATCTTCCCTTGGTGGATCCATTCAAGATTCACATGTTGTAATGATTGATTGCATTCAGTTTTGGTGGAGGGTCGGTGTAGTATTGCAGCAGATTCTTGAGGCCATTCTAATTTTAGTTATCTTAGCTATTTCTCATTTCAGCATGTAAACCCTAGTTTTTATTGTAATAAAGATAAGTATATTTCCTGAATTATGGTGTTATGGAATTGCATGTACTTATATCATTTATTTTACATGGAAATATTTTGTTAAATGAATGATAATTTAATGGTGAAATTTTGGTTGAGTTAATTTGCTGGAAACATATATAAAATATTCCAAAAGGGATATTACAGTGGTATCAGAGTTGGTGATCTTAATAGCTTGAGGGTTTACTTGCAAAAGTATCGTAAAAGCCAAGTTCAAGGGTTTTATTGCAGGTCAACTTCAAAAGAAGATTGAGGGTTTAAAATATATATTGTTCAAATGTTTTTACATTGAAGACGCCAACTTTTCCAGAGCTTCAATCTTGGCTCAGCCTGCGGGTTTTTTAGTTTCCAATTGCAGCGATTTTTGTTGGTTATGTTATCACTCTAGTAATTCTTTAGTTGTGATATTTTGATTTTATTTAAGAAAACCAGAGGTAGCCACATAACAACTTTTAAAATCTAGGATTTAGCCATCCTAGGGTTCAGAGAGGGCTCTCTCTATAAAATTCAAATTTTTATTTATTTATAAAATATTAGGCTAGTTATGAATGTGAAATTTAGTTTTGGTTTGATTGGTTTGGTGGGAAAAATCACTTGAAGAGATGGATAGTGGGAAATCTATTTGTCCATTGGGCTAAGGAGCCAAAAGTCAAGTAGACAGAACTAGGACCAAGGCCAAAAAGTCAAACGTTTTCAGAGCAAGATAGATAACTCTTGAAGATCTTGGAAATTTGTTTTGTGAGGTGATATGATCGGGATAAAGAACAATGAAGGGTTCTTTGATCTGGAAAAGGGAAGTAGTAGGCAGAGGTGAAAATGAAAGAGTGAGAAATTGAGGGTTTCCTACTCTGGAAATCAATAGAAAACATAGAAATGACAAATAGTAAAGACAGTGTGCTTTTAACAAATCCTGAAGTAATACTCCTGTTCATTCATTTAAATTTAGAACACATAGTGGATTTCATGTAAGAAAGAAAGAAAGTAATGACAAGTAGGAAATACTTCACTTCAATAGCTCATCACATGAATCTTGAAATATGATGCTAGTTGATCTGATCTAGTCTGCTACTCGAAATTTGAACACAAAAAGCCTTCAAGTCCACAAAAATGACTATAGAAATCTTCAGCAATTTTTTCCACAATAATACTTCTAAAGATGAAGTATTTATACATAATTGTTTACAAAATATCCTAGAACTCTTTTAGGAATTATCTAAGGGATATAAAAATATCTTTACAACAAAAATAGAGACAGTTTCTTAACAAATTAGCAAGTTGTCCTATCTATTCAAATAAAATAGAAACTGATTATGGATAAGGTGCAGCTGGGTGCCTGGTGTCTTTCTTGCTGGCTTATATATTTTAAGTTTGTTTTGATATTTGATCTGCTTTATCTTATACTTTTTCACTGATTCTCTTTAATCTCTGATACTCTTTAACCAATGTAAAACATGTTTACTGTTGTAATAAAAATATGTTTTTTGACTGCAATTCAGTAAACTGTCTTCTTTTATATCTTTTTGCCTGCTTACCTTTCATAGTAAATTTGTAAGTGACTTCCAATCTTCTTCATTGGGAATTTGTATCTTCTTTAACTTCCTGAAATTCTCATCTGCTTCTGTATACCTGGAAAATTTTGGTTTAATGAAAAATAAGTGTTTTATCTCATGCTGTAAATAAAATAAGTCCTCAAAACTTCTGAGTAAGACTTTTCCAGTGGGGATTCCTTGTCCATCTGTTTTGTTGACTTGTTCCTTAGCATATTCTCAGATTTGTTTTATTGTATTCTTCCTGAGGCATCAGTTTATCATTGATAACCAAAACGTTAGGCAAATTTCTTTGCCTAAGAATTTAAAATTTAACCATGAATTTGGTCACTATTATGTTCATATTCTCACACTTTTTCTCAAGCTGCCTCATTAGGTTTTTCTTGGTAATAAATTTCCTTATCTCAAGGATAGTTTCAGTTCTGTCAGTAATTTAAATCTCTTCTAACTCTTGTTTTTTCTTGCTGTTGAGAAACTTTATCAGTTCTAAAGCTTGCTCAGGTTTGTTACCTAGTTCTTCTTTGGTCTTCTTGATTTCTGCTAGTGCAGCTGTAAACATATCTCTTTGTTCAAAGACTACTTGAATTGAAGGCCATACATCATTGATGGCTTCAAAAAATTTGTTCCATAAATAATTCTTCACATATGAGATTGGCTCTTTTAAAGTCAAATCCTTTTAAATTTTCTTCAATTATTCATTTAACCTGATAGCCTTTTTCTCGTGATTTTTTGCATTAATTTGAGCAAATTTCTTTTGATCTTCAAGATTTTCCATCATCTATTTCAATTTGTTAATTTCACTTGTCTGAGGAGACATTTCTTCCATGGCCTTCACCAGTTTTTTGGCCTCATCTGTAGGGTGAGCTGTTGTTGTAGATGACTCTGTAGCTAATGTTGTGGATGATGTTATTGGCACTGCAGTAGCTAGTGGAACTTTAGGTGCCAACTCTTCTGCTAAATTTGATGGCACAACTGTAGAACCATAGGGATTACTGTAGGTGTTTCCTGTGCTTTTACTGTCTCTTTTTCCTAGACAAGCTTGTCCATCTGAATCTCCATTTATTTTATCTGTGCTCTAAGCTGAAATATTATGTTCATCATATCATCTTTCTCATTCTGTCCTTGTATAAGTTCCTTGGCCTAAGGATGTTCACTTGGAGGAAGTTTAAATTGTTTCCTCAAAGCTGCAATGTCCTCATTGTTTTTCTTTATTAATTGTGCTACTGCCTTGACATTTGCTGGGTCAAATCCAACCTCTAAGGCCAATTATTCAAAATATTTGATTCTAAGATCTTTAGCATATAGGGATGCTTTGTCTAATTTCATTTGATCTTTCATATTTGAGATGGTGTTCTGAAGTTTCCGAACACTCATGGCTTTAGTTGTAACAGTAGAATAAAGCATCTTTGAACTCTATCTATGAAACTCTATTTGATCAAGTGCATGTATGTTTTCAGTTGGCACTTCTATATCAATATTTTTATAATCTGCAAATGTCTTTGGAGTTTTTACTCTAGGCTGTAATACTGACATGATCAAATTTTTGTTTGAGTAATCAAAAGCAGATAGAAGTATGTTTTGAATACTTGCTTGAGATATTGAGAATAAATTTCATTTTTAATCTCTTCATTATTTAACTTTATTTGTTTGTACTTTTCCCTGATATCTAAATCCTTTACCTCTGTTGTCTGTGAGGATGAAGCTTCCATGTTTTGTTGTTTTTCTATCATTTTTGCATTTAAATTATCAGCATGTTCTTCATTTTGATTCTCAGTAACTGGCTCATTGACAATGACTGTGGTAGGCTCTGTATTTTTACTAGTATATCTGCATCTTCTACCTCAATGGTCACTTTTTCTTTACCCACTGGATTTAACATAGTCCTTTTATTGTATCTTAGCTTGAACTTAGTTTCAGTGGTGGTTTCAGCAACATAAGTACATTCTTCTCTTACTCTCTTGGTGGCTTTTTCTGTTTGATCTGCAGTCTGTAAAGTGTGACTAGTATCACTTTTCTTCACTGCATCTAATAAAGTATTATCTATCCACTTAGTCTGATTGGCATATTTTTCTATCTCTGGTTTTTTCTCATGAATGAAGGGTGTTAGCTTACATTTAATCCTCATTTTAATTACGATTCCTTGAGGATCATAATTCCAGGAAAAAATTTCTTCAAATCTGTACTCCAATAGATGTTTAGCGGCTTCTGCCTCTGCATCTCTATGATTACAAATGAATGGTCCTAATTGATTCTTCAATTTTAACTATGTTTTCTTCTTTGCTGCAAGGAAATTGATAGAATAAAAGTTTATTATTTTCCTGATATACTCCAAGACAAAAATCCTCATTTATACACGTTTGGGTAGCTTGTAGGGAAAAAAATTGGATCCAAAAACTCTAATCTCAGTATGTTTTTCATACAAGTACCAATCACCAGTCTTGGTCTGCTATGATAACTGTAAAATCTTCTTCATCTCATCATTTATCCTTGGTTGTTCTGTATTGGTTAACATTTTAATCAATGGATGAATGAATGAATATGAAAATTCTACATATGTGAACTCTGTGGACTCTTTCCTGATCAAAGAGGTCCAGAAAATAACTGAAAGAGGATTTCCTTCTATATCAAGCCTTTGAAGAGTTAATGGAAAATTATCTGCTTGAAAGTACAAGAGCATGTGGAAGAGGAAGGATGTGTGTCTGAACACTCCTTCAGTTGGCAACTTAATAAATTGGTCATGGATATTGTCTGCAATATACCCAGCATAATCAAAGATAACAGATGGAGGTTGTCTTAGGGTAAAAGTGGATAGGAAACCTAAAATGGATTCATCTGTATTTTCATTAGTAAAATACCCTAGAATGAATGAAAGAATTCAAATGATATGCCTTGAACCTTATGGGAACTTTGAGAAAGAATATGGGGGATTGATTTGAGGAATTTCTACATGCATGGGCATGAATATTTGGAATATTTGGAATCTCTTAGGGTAATCAAGGCCAATTTATAGCTTGGTAAGGGCATCTTTGGACAAAGGGACTGCTTGAGGATTAGGTTGGAGTTGTAGCATTTGGTTGATGGATTCAATAGTAATGGTGAAAATCACTTCTTTGTTGGCATTGACTATTGCTCTTTGATCAAGCATATAGCGATGATGGCATAACCTGATGACTTCTGGGCATGAATGAGTAAATAGAACAACATATTTGGGTAAATGCGATTCCCAAATTTTAACTTCTTCGACATTATCTAAATATTTCTCAAAGCTCCAATTATGGAGTTCAAAAAAATTGAATTTTACAACAGGGTTTGCTTCCTTATAATCAATATATGCTAATGGAGTATGCTCAATGTCTACAACAGGAGGTTGTAGAGGTTTTATCATGATAGTAGTTTTGGAAGATGAAGCTGCAGTAGTTTTATGCATTCTGAGACTTTTTGGACTACAACAACTCTGTTTTAAGGCTTTTCTGGCTATTTCTATAAGATTAAATAGTTTGCAGAAGTATTTTTGGCTTTGACAGATATTTTTTAGAAAAAATAGGAAAAATATGGTCTTTTCTTGAGTTTTTCCTTTCAATTTTGGCATCTCAATAAGATTACATACATTTACTAGTTTAGAAACAAGAAATGGGGGTTTCTTGAGCCTTTTTCAATGAGTAATTGGGCTAAAAGTCCTTTGGGATTAGGTAAAAAAAAATTGGCTACCTTCGGAGGGTTTATGGGCTAAATTTGGAGTTTAAAACAATGCACAGCATAAACAAGGTTTTTTCAAAAATTTTAACAAGGTTTGGCCTGTTTTTTGGATATTTTAATAGGTTTGTTTGGGTGGATTTGAAATCTTACTGTAATTTTTTTTTTAAATGTCTTTTCAAATCGAAAGAGGCTTAATTGCTGCAGGAATACCTGTTTTACGTAGGTACTGGGATTTTGAAAATGGGTCTGAGGTTTTTGAGTAGATTCAATGGTGTCTTTCAGATCTCTGGAGCGATTCAAAGCTCCTCAACAATCTTCAATGATAATAGGCTGAAATTTGCAAGTTCTTGGCATGAAAATGGTGCAAATTGCTTGTTTCACAATCGGAATAGCTTATACATGGGTTATGCGTAGAAAGAGAGGAAACCAATGCATTTCCAATGTTATTTTGGAAAATTAGGGTTGATTGGCGCCTACAATAAATGGTAGTCATATCAAAAATGGCGGTTTTTGGGTTCAAAGGGTCGAAAACCACGAGTGGTTATCGAATTCACTTTAGGTGGTAAGATGTTTTGGTTGAAATGGACACGATCCAGTAGGAGGAAAACATGTGAAGGAGAGTGAAAGTCAAAATACCACCCATTTCGCATAGAAATGAAATGGTGGTTATCGTGCAAGTTTATTTGTGATTTCATTTACTAGTCGTCGTATCGTTGGGTTCGATTGCGAATGACCCAGATCTATTGTGAAAGTTGCATCGGGATGGAGTGGGGTCAGGGTTTTCATATATGCGGCAGTGGGCTTTTTAACTTTATAAATAAAAATTTATTCAAGTTTAAACCTATATATTATATGGTAGAGCGGAGGGATAAGTTTTATTTAAGTTTCAATTAAAACATTTAAGAAATGTTTCAACTAATAACACTGGCGGGGATTTATTTTATAGTTTTTCAAATGTTTTGACAATCATTTAAAACTATATGGGGCGGGGTATTTTGTTTTATTGATATGTTTCTAAACCAATGGGATAAGGGCGGGTTTTCATTTATCACGTGGGATATTTAAACATTGGTTTAAAACTTTGAAAAAAGTTTTTTGTGGGTTATTTAAAATAAAAGGGATTTAATACTCTACGGGTGGGTGTATTTTTAGGGAGTTAATAAATAAATTAGAAGTCAATATGAAAAAGAGATATTATATATAATGAATAAAAATACATGTATTAACTCTAAGTAAAGTGAAAATAAGCATAGCTTGTATTTGTTGTATTCTTTCACACTTTAACTTAGGATAAATGCATTTTATGGGTTTTTTGAATGATTTTTGGAAGGGAATGAAATTAGTTATTTAGGGTTTTACTTTTAATAAGTAAAAATGGGTTTTTACTTAGGAAAAATCGATTATGATTATGGATGAAGGATAAATGTTGATGAATGTGGGTTTTATGAACGAATTCAATATTTTTAACCAATCAGTCATCAAGCCTTGGGTCCGGTCCCAACAGAAGTCAGAGAAATGCTTTGAGCCTTTTTAACTGATAGTTTAGAATACTAAACAATTGTAGGGGAGGGAAAATTAATAATTTTTTTCGCAATGATGCTTTATTACATGCTTGCACAACTTCTTTCTACCTACCCATATTTATTTCTAACATTTTTTACTTTGTTTTCATGGATGCATTTAGGCTTGCAACCCTAAATCATTTTGTTTTCAAAACATAAAAATTATCTAAGTCTAACCTTATTTCATCCGAGGGCTTAGATTAAACCGTTGAGCTCCTCATTTTTTTTCTATATTATCTACTGATTTTTCAAGTCTAAACTATTTGACATATCTTTATTCTCTATCTAAAAAAAGAAATTTAAAGCATAAAAAGTTAAGATTAAATTGTTTAACTGATCATGGATTATGGCATTTATTGACAATCTGCACATAATCATTATTTTTGCAGTAAAAGTAAATAGTAGTGGCACTTTTACTTGCTCACTTTTAGGTCTTATTTTTATCTCTTTTTTCTTTTGGGGTCTATTTTTTCTAAATCCTTTGATCTTTCTTTTAGGATTTTTACCCTCTTTTCACTTTTTATTATTTTTCATTTTTCAAATATGGTAAAACAACTTGCAGAAAGCAAGGGATGTACATATTTACAAGAATATCAAATTCAATTCAAAAATTATGAATGCTATTATTATAGGACCCTAACAGTGGCTCCACTTGGGGATGGCATTTCCTGGTGAAATGTCAATAACTTGTAAGAATAGTAGCCTCTGAAATTTGACTGTGATGATCCTGTAAGTATCTTCTGATCTCTGCAATTATTCATACTTATGATATTTTACCTCTCAAAGCTTAGGGCCTTCTCTCTTGGCTTCAAATTTCTTAGGGAAAACATCCAATCCAATCTAAAATATTCAATTTATATTTACAATGATTTAAAGTAAATGAAACTAAATATTTGTTATCTTAGGAGAGTAGTAGTGCTTCAGCATTCTTCTATTTACTGCTCCTTCTGATAGCTCTGACCCATTTATTTCTCTTAGAAAGAAAGCATTTTTACCTCTGTAACCTTAAGCTTTAATAATCTAGCTTTGGTTCTTGACAATCCAAAAGGAGCTTGTAGTTTTAGTAATACAAATATAATATCTACATACCATGGTGAGTCTAAAAAGGCCACACTGGTCTCTGGAGTCACCATCTCTTCCTGGTCATCTATTTGGGCAATAAAATTTATGTCTAGGGCATTACAATTTGATTCAGCCATGAGTCTGGCTAAACCTTGACCTTTTATCAACTTGGTGGGTTTTTTCTATGTGTCATATTCTAAGATAGTGGAAATAAACTTACCTCTTCTTTCACCAGGACCATCCTAAGTAAGAATGTCTTTTACTACATCATTTGGGACATACGCAATGATGTGAGAATAGAGAATGTAAACTCTGAAGTCTTTAATGGTCTTTACCAAAGCTAAGTATTGTTTCTCCATGATATTATACTTCAAATATGCGTCTCTAAGTGTTCTTCTAAAGAAAGCTATGGGTTGTTCATAACCCTGGTCATTTTTCTCCAGTAAAACTACATCAATGGTGTGCTCTGAAGAAAATGAAAAAATGATGAAATCCTTTTTAAAGTCGAGACTTATAAAGACTGGAGTTTTGGTTAAGGCCTGTTTGATGGATTCAAATGAATGTTTGGCCTCAATAGTCCATTTAAGAACCGAATCGTTTTTAAGAATTTTATTTAGTTCTCCAATTATCTCAGCTAAGTTGGATATGGATCTTCTTAAAAATTTAATCTTACCTAAAAAGGCTTGTAACTCTTTTATGTTTCTTGGTGGACTGATGTTAAGATTTTCTTCTATCCTAGCAGGATCTATTCTGATTCCTTCCTTAGATATTATGTGTCCTATTAACTTCCCTTTTTCTAATCCAAATAAGTTTTTCTTAGGATTTAATGAGATGCCAAACTTTCTGCATTTTATAAAAACTTGTTCGAGATTATCCAAGTGTTCATATTCAGTTTTGGAAAAAACAGTTATTTCATCTAATTAAATTACTAAGAACTCATGGATTTCCATTGCAAAGGCTATATCCATAGATCTTTGAAAGGTTGCCCCTACATTCATTAAGCCAAAAGGCACTTTTACATACATAGAAGTGCCCCAAGGAGTAGTAAAAGTTGTTTTGGGTTGATCCTCTGGTTGGACTAAAATTTGGTTGTGTCCAAAAAAGCCATCTAACAGTGAAATTCAAGAAGAACCAAATACCCTTTGTAAAATGTGATCCATTTTTGGTAAAGGGTAATTATATTTTAAGGATATTTTTTTTAGATTCCTAAAGTTGACACATAATCTAATCTCTCTTGTTTTCTTTCTTGTTGGAACTAGGTTAGAAACCCAATCAGAATACCTAATTGGTGCAATTATCTATGCATCATACATTCTTTTCACTTCTTTTTATATCAAAGGCATCAACACGGGGTTGATCCTTCTTAACTTTTGTTTGAACGGCTTTTGATATTATTTTACAAGTATTTGGTGTTGAATTATGTTGGTGTCATAGGATTTAAGGTCCTCATAACTCCAAGCAAAAACATCTTGGAATTCCTTAAAAAGAGGAATATATTTTTCCTTTTCTTATTGAGGTAATGCTTTGGAAAGTTTGATCATTTTGGGTTTTAATTCTGTACCAATATTGCATTCCTCAATGTTAGATCTAACTCACTCCATTTTGGGTTTTCTAGCAACATCATTTGAGTCAAATAGTTCTTCTAAAGGAGTTAAGCCTATTGGTAAGAAATTTTCTTTGAGATTTAATATTTCAGATTCTTCATCAATTATCTCATCAATTTCTACTCTCTCTAATTTATCTATATCTGACTGAATAAATCTAGTGGTTTTAGCAAACTTTACTTTATTTACATCTACATTGTTCAAATAAATTTCAGCATCTAAATCTTGATCTATGGTACAATTAGTGTCTATTTTATAGTTCTAAAATTCACCTTCATTATTCAGAAAATGATAAATTTGTTGGTCCTATGAGAAAATTTGCCAATATTTGAGGTTGTCTGGAATTATTAGTCCGTGTTTTACTTCTGCAGTATACATATGATTAGGCTGAAAAGGTAAATTACAAGTACTAGCAAAGGTTGCTAAATAATGTGCTTGTAAGTTTTTCCTTCTTGGTATTGCAGAGAAATTACATTCCAATAAATGATTAATAAAATCTATTATAGTCTCTCTATATCGGCCTAGTCTAGGATTGTAAACTGGATATTCTCCTTTAATTTATTTTACAATCAACTCCGAATCTCCCATTATTGCTATTATTTTACCTCCTAAGTTTCTGATTATCTGGAGTCCTAGAATGAGGGCTTCATACTCAGCCATATTGTTGGTGCATTTGAAATTCAGTCTAAAAGCATGGCCTTCTACATGATTTTTCTCTATCTTAGTTATACATACTCCTGCTCCTGTTCCTAACTTATTTACTGAACCATCAAAGTCTAAATGCCATAAAGATTCATGAGAGATATTATCATTGTCTTGTGTTTTCTTTTCTTCTCTTAGTTCAGTCTTGATTTCATTATCAATTTCAGCATTATATAAGATGAAAGAATCTAGGTAAATAGGTGTGGTATAAATTGGATAATTTATTGACCTTTCAGCACTACTTACCATATATTTCATTAATGTTTCCCTATGTAATTTATTTGGCTGACCAAAAACTGATATAATAGCATAAGACATGTCCAATTGTAGAGATCCTTGTAACTTTTCTCCCCATGAGCAAGATAATAACATTCTATATTTGGGTGGAATATTAGCTACTACAATGTCCATTAGTATACTCTTACCAGGATATTGAACTAATGTTACACATAAATATTTGATTAAACCTAGGCATTTTACTTTGCTTGAGTCAAATGAAAATAAATCCTTATAGGTCCTTGTGATGTCTAAGTTGAGGGTTTCCATTATAGCTTTGGGCATTAGATTATGTGAAGCTCCTGAATCTAGCATTTCATTCCGTATAATTTGATCATGAATAGTTAAACTAATGTAAAATGGAGGAACTGCTCCATATAAATGCTTTCCATTCACATCTAGGCCAAAAATCAACTTTGGCTGATCATCATTCAAATTTATGGAATCTTCTCCATCATTTATGTTTAATGTTTTAGTTATGGTTTATTTATACAAGTCATGTTTTACCAATTTTGTTAGTGGAATTGGTATTTTTTTTAGCTTTGCAATTTCAGATTGTATGTTGAATGAAGGTTGTGATTTACTTATTTGAATCAATTCATCTTTGGTAACTGTAGTTTGGGTTGGTTTATCTTGTCTTTCTACAATTATATTTTCAGTTTCAATTTGAGTGTCTTGTGTCTTACTACTTTTTGTTTTCTTTTCATGAATGGTTTGTGAAGCAGTAGATGTTTTTTTTTTCAAATTTTGAGTTGTAAAAAGTTGTTTTTGCAGTGGAAACTTTTGGATCTGCTGATTTAGGATTAGCATTGGGTATTTCAATATCTAAGTTTGTTGTTTTATCAGAATTGGGTGCTTTAGGAGGAACATATTTTTGTGAATCTTTTGCAGCTTTAGCAACTTCATCATTTATGTCCACAATATTAGGGCTTGGTGAAATATTAGGGTTGGAAACTTTTTGGGAAGAGTTGGAGTTTTGCTTATTTTCCCTAGGGAGAATTTGCAGAACTTTTGTTTTGGAAGCTTCTATTGTTTTCTTATTTGGTGTTTGAGAAGTTTTCTTAGTATAAGTCTCATTCTTTTTCTTACTTCTTAGGTTATACTGATTGTGTACTTCGTTAATGGAAAATTCGTAACCTTGTTTGTAATCGAAGGATTCCCCTGAATCTAATTGGAGTTGTTGGAGTTCAAATAATTCTTGGTATCCCTGTGTCAGAAAGATAGTGTTATTATCATCTATTCCCATTAAATTTATAGTATCCTCATCATCATCATTATTTTGAGAACTCTCAGCATAGTTCTCCTGAAAAGGAGGTCTTATTTTTTGATCTGTGGCTGATTCTTTTGTTTTTCTTGAATTTGTATTTTTTCTAAAATTGGGATTTTTGATTTGTTCTTGATTATCCCATTAATATCTTCTTTCCCTGTTATCTAATCTATCCATTATCCTCTCTAAAGTTTTAGCTAACATATCCATTTTTGTGTCTGAACTGGAGGCTTCTTTTTTCATGGTCACTCTCCTCTCATTTCTTAATCTTGCTTTTTTAGCTAGAATGTTTACTTCTACACCTACAACATCTGTTTGGTTTCTTTCCAAAGTTTCTGCATTTCTTTCTCTTAACTGATATGCCATGTCAGTGTCAAATCCATCTGGGAATTTGAGTAAGACGGAGTTAGGAGTGGCTTTTAGATTTGCAGGAATTAAATTGTAAACACTATTATATCTAGTGTAGTAGTCTTGTAAAGATTCATTTGGAGCTCTTTTCATTGCATCAAATTCAGGAAATATTTGTAGGGGGTTTTTCTTCTTTTCCCATTTATTTAAAAATAATCTATGGATTACAACTAAATTAGCTATACTACCTACATTAATACTTTTGAACCATTTTTTTACTTCTCCTGTTAATGTTTGTGCAAAAAACCTCATTTGTACATCTGATCATCTATCTCATGGAGTTCAAAGTAATCTATCATTTTGTTTATGTGTTGTTGTGCAGTATACTGTGTAGTAGCATCAAATTGTGGTATCTTACTTTGGTAATCTTGGGGCATATCATGAAGTTGTCCTGGAAGAACAAGGGGATCATATGTAGCAGCCATAGCTTGAATTCTATCTTGGGTGGGAGGTAAAGTAGAGGTGCTTGGAGCTGAACTGGAAGTAGTTGCTGATGAAACTAGATTATAGGTGTTGAACTAGAAAAAGCAGTTGAAGAACTAAAGGCTGAAGTTAAGGCACTGGGAAGTGAAACTAGAATATATATGGAACTGCTAGGAAATGATAATGATGTGCTTGAAAAAGTAGTAGTGGAACTAGTGGATGAAGTGGATGTAGGGGATGAAGGAAATAAATTTCTAGGTTGTAAGTGTAATCTACGACTAAATGTATCTGTGGATTAAATTGTAGTAGAAAATATGGATGATATAGTGGTATCTAAATGAGGAATGGAAGTTTTAGATGTATAAGCTAACAGTTGAACTAATTCAATTGCCTCATCAATTTCCTTAAGAATAGTAGCATTAATTTCTTCAAGTTTGTCCTGATTTTTAACTTTCTTTAATTCAGAATCTGCTATAATATTTTTCTTTTTTGTTTTCAAAAATGAAATAAAAACAAGGTCTAAAACAACAGTACTTAAATTACTTTCAGATTTGGTCATGAATAAAGAATGTTCAAATTCTAAATCAAACTCAATATCCTGCAAACTTACTAATTCTTGGGGTAATGAATTGACTCTTATTAATGAAACTTTAGCATCTAAATCTCCTATCTATTTTTTCCTTTTCCCAATTCGATCTGGGTTTTCTACTATAAAAGTGGGTTTAGGATCCGTATTAGACCTGGTATAATAAACTTTCCTAGAAGCCAAAATTACAATTTTTTATACTCACAACTAGTCAAACAATTTTTAAGGCAAAAGGATGATAAAAATGATTTCCTTTAAGATTTATTTAACAACTAAGGATTGGTTAATTCCCCAATATGGTCGCCAACATGTTATCACTCTAGTAATTCTTTAGTTGTGAGATTTTGATTTTTAGTTAAGAAAACTGGAGGTAACCACAGACCAACTTTTAAACTCTAGGATCTAGCCTTTCTAGGTTTCAAAGAGGGCTCTCTCTATAAAATTTAACTTTGTTTTGATTCATAAAATATTAGGTTAGTTATGATCGTGCAATTTGGTTTTGGTTTGATTGGTTTGGTGGTAAAAATAACTTGAAGAGATGGATAATGGGAAGTCTATTTGTACATTGGGCTCAGGAGTCAAAAGTCAAGCACATAGAACTAGGATCAAGGCCAAAAAGTCAAATGTTTTTAGGGAAAGATAGATAACCCTTGAATATCTTGGAAATTTGTTTTGTGAGGTGATATGATCGGGATAAAGAGAAATGAAGGGATATTTAATTCGGAAAAGGGAAGTAGTAGGCAGAGGTCAAACAAAAGAGGAAGAAATTAAGGTTTCCCTACTCTAGAAATCAGCAAAAAACATAGAAATGACAAACAATAAAGACAGGGTAGTTTTAACAAATCCTGAAGTAATACTCTTGTTCATTCATTCAAATTTAGAACACATAATGGATTTCATGTAACAAAGAAAGAAAACAATGACAAGTAGGAAATACTTTACTTCAATAGCTCATCACATGAATCCTAAAATATGATGCTAGTTGATTTGATCCAGTCTACTACACAAAATTTGAACACAAAAAGCCTTCAAGTCCACAAAAATGACTATAGAAATATTCAACAATTTATTCCACAATAATACTTCTAAAGATGAAGTATTTATACATAATTGTTTACAAAATATCCTAGAATGCTTCTAGGAATTATCTAAGGGATATAAAATATATTTACAAAAAAAATAGAGACAGTTGCTTAACAAATAAAATAGAAACTGATTATGGATAAGGTGCAGCTGGCTATCTGGTGTCTTCCTTGTTGGCTTAGATATTTCAAGTTGGTTTTTAAATCTGATCTGCTTTATCTTATACTCTTTCAATGATTCTCTTTAATCTATGATACTCTTTAACCAATGTAAAACATGTTTACTGATGCAGTAAAACTCTGTTTTGACTGCAAATCAGTAAATTGTCTTCCTTTTTATCTTTTTGCCTTCTTACCTTTCATAGTAAATTTGTAAGTGACTGCCAATATTCTTCATTGGGAATTTGTATCTTCTTTAACTTCCTGAAATTCCCATCTGCTTCTTTATACCTAGAAAAAGTTGGTTTAATGACAAACAAGTGTTTTATCTCATGTTGTAAATAAAATAAGTCCTCAAAACTTCTGAGTAAGACTTTTCCAGTGGGTATTCCTTGTCCATTTGTTTTGTTGACTTATTCCTTAACATATTCTCGGATCTTTCTGTTGTTGTCTTCTTGAGGCATCAGTTTATCATTGATAACCAAAATGTTAGGCAAAGTTTTTTGCCTAAGATTTTCAAATTTAACCATGAATTTGGTCACTATTATGTTCATGTTCTCACACTTTTCCTCAAGTTTCTTCATTAGGTTCTTCTTGGTGATAACTTTCCTTATCTTAAGGATAGTTTCATTTTTTGTCAGTAATTTCAATCTCTTCTAACTCTTGTCTGTTCTTGCTGTTGAGAAAATTTATTAGTTCTAAAGCTTGCTCGGGTTTTCTGCCTAGTTCTTCTTTGGTCTTCTTGATTTCTACTAGTGCAGTTGTTAACAACTCTCTCTGTTCAAAGATTACTTGAATTGAAGGCCATACATCATTGATGGCTTCAATGAATTTTTTCCATAAATAATTCTTCACATACGAGATTGGCTCTTTTAAAATGAAATCATTTTGAAGTTTCTTCAATTCTTCATTTACCCTGATATCCTTTTCCTCATGAGTTTTTGCATTAATATGAGCCAATTTCTTTGGATCTTCAAGATTTTCAATCATCTGTTTCAATTTGTTAATTTCACTTGTCTGAAGAGACATTTCTTCCATGGCCTTCACCAGTTTGCTGGCCTCATCTGTAGGGTGAGCTTCTATTGTAGATGACTCTGTAGCTGATGTTGTGGATGATGTTACTAGCACTGTAGTAGCCAATGGAACTTTAGGTGCCAAATCTTATGCTAGAGTTGATGGCACAGGTGTAGTAACCATAGGGATGACTGTAGGTGTTTCTTATGATTTTACTCTCTTTTTCCTGGACAAGCTTTTCCGTTTGAATCCCAGTTTATTTTATCTGTGTTGTAAGCTAAAATATTATGTTCATCATATCATCTTTCTCATTTTGTCCTTCTATAAGTTCTTTGGCCTGAGGATGTTCACTTGGAGGAAGTTTAAGCTGTTTCCTCAAAGCTGCAATGTCCTCATTCTTTTTCTTTATTAATTGTTCTGCTGCCTTGACATTTTCTCGGTCAAATCAAACCTGTAAGACCAATTCTTCCAAAGATTTGATTATGAGATATTTAGCATACAAGGATGCTTTGTCCAATTTCATTTGATCTTTCATATTTGAGATGGTGTTCTTAAGTTTATGAACACTCATGGCTTTAGTTGTAACAGTATAATAAAGCATCTCTGAACTATGTCTGTGGAACTCTATTTGATCAAGTGCATGTATGTTTTTTGTTGGCACTTCTATATCAATATTTTTATAATATGCAACTATCTTTGGAGTTTTTAATGCAGGCTGAAATACTAGCATGATCAACATTTTGTTTGATTAATCAAAAGCAGATAGAATTCTGCTTTGAATACTGGGTGTTTACTTGAGATAGTGAGAACAAATTTCATTTTTAATCTCTTCATTCTTTAACTTTATCTGTTTTTACTTTTCCCTGATATCTAAATCATTTTCCTCTGCTGTCTATGAGGATGAAGCTTCCATGTTTTGTTATTTTTCTACCATTTGGCATTTAAATTATCAACCTATTCTTCATTTTGATTCTCAGTAACTGGCTCATTGATGATGACTGTGGTAGGCTTTGTATTTGTTACTGGTATATTTGCATCTTCTACCTCAATGGTCACTTTTTCTTTACCCATTGGATTTAACTTAGGCATTTTATTGTATCTTAGCTTGAACTTAGTTTCAGTAGTGGTTTCAGCAACATAAGTACCTTATTCGCTTACTCTCTTGGTGGTTTTTTTTGTTTGATCTTCAGTCTGTAAAGTGTGACTAGTATCACTTTTCTTCACTGCATCTACTAAAGTATTCTCTGTCCACTCAGTCTGATTGGAATATTTTTCTATCTCTGGTTTTTTCTCATGAATTAAGGGTGTTAGCTTACATTTAACCCTCATTTTACTTAGGATTCCTTAAGGATCATAATTCCAGAAAAAGCTTTCTTCAAATGTGTATGCCAATAGTTGTTTAGCTGCTTTTTCCTCTGCATCTCTATGATTGCAAATGAATGGTCCTACTTGATTCTTCAATTTTAACTGAATTTTCTTCTTTGCTGCTAGGAAATTGATAGAATCAGAGTTTAGTATTTTCCTGATATACTCCAAGGCAAAAATCCTCATTGATACATGTTTGGGTAACTTGTAGGGCAACAAATTGGATCCAGGGACCCACCTTACATGCTCTATATGCTGCTCACCCACACTTGTTCTTCTCTGATAACTATAAATATTATTCAATTTGATTTATTTATCCTCGTTATTTTGTATTGTTTAACATTTTAACTCAATGATGAATGGATAGAATCAAAATTCTCATATGAACTCGAGGGACTCTTTCCCCGATCAAAGAGGTCCATAAAATATCTGAAAGAGGATTACAAACCCTTTAAAGAGTTAATGGAAAAATATTCGCTTGAAAATACAAGAACATAGAAGAGGAAGGATGATTCCACATTCCCTTCAACTTGGAAACTTAATCAATTGGTTTGATATTGTTCATAATATATCATCAACATAATCAGCATATTAGATGGAGGTTGTCCCGGGATAGAAGTGATAGGAAACCAGAAATACAGAACGAGTCCAGATGTCCAATAGTAAAATACCTCTTAAAATGAATGAAGGCCATTGAAATGATGCCCTGAACCTTCCTGGGAACTTTGCCTAAAGTGGCCATGTGGATTGATCTCATAAATTTCTACATGCATGGGGATGAATAATTGGAATATTTGAGTCACTAGGGAAACAGTACAATGTACATCTGGGTAAGGGCCTCATGGAAAAAGGACTGGGCTGAGGACTGTGTTTGAGGCCAGAGATTGGGTCAAGGATTCAAGAAGAATGTAAGAAAGAACTTCTGTCATTACCGACTATTTCTTTCTTAGGAATATAGTAACATGGCATAACCTAATGACTTCCGATATGAATGAGTAACCTGAACAACATATTTGGGTAAATTTGATTCCCAAATTTTAAATTCTTCACCATTATCCAAAGATTTTTAAAGCCCACCATGGTGCCCCATCAATTGAATTTCATAACAGGGTCCGTTATCTTATGACCAATATCCCAATGGAGTATGTTTCAATGTTCTGCTGTCAGTGGAGGTTGTGAGGGTCGATCATGATAGTGGGGCCTAAAGATGAAGCTGGAGTAGTTTTAGGCATTCTGAGACTTTTTGGACTACAAAAACTCTGTTTTAAGGCATTTATGGCTAATTCTACAAGATTAAATAGTTTGCAGAGGTATTTTTGGCTTTGACAGTGATTTTTAGAAAAAACAGGCAAAATATGGTCTTTCCTTCATGTTTTCCTTTCAATTTTGGACTCTCAATAAGATTATAGACTTTTACTGGTTTTGAAACAAGAAACGGGGGTTTCTTGAGCCCTTTTCAATAAGTAATTGGGCTAAAAGCCCTTTGGGATTAGGAACAAAATTTTTGGCTACCTTCAGAGGGTTTTTGGGCTAAATTTCGAGTTTAAAACAATGTGCCAACACAGAAATGTATTTTTCAAAATCCTCGTGGTTTGGCCCGTTTTTGTAATATTTTAAATTTCCAGTTTTTTTTTAAGATCTAAACTCTCACATCAGAAAATTTTTTTTATGCTGTCTTTTCAAATCTAAATAGGATAAATTGATGGAGGAATAACTAATATACACAGGTATTTGGATTTTGAAAATGGTTTTGAGGTTTTTGAGTAGATTCAATGGTATCTTTCAGATCCCTGGAGCGATTCAAAGCTCCTCAACAATCTTCAATGATAATAGGATGAAATTTCCAGGTTCTTGGCATGAAAATGGTTTAAATTTCTTGTTTCACAATCAAAATATCTTATACAGGGGTTACGTGCAGAAAGAGAGGAAATTAATGCATTTCCAATGTTATTTAGGCAAATTAGGGTTAATTGGCGCCTGCAATAAATGGCGTCATATAAAAAATGGTGGTTTTTGGGTTCAAAAGGTTAAAATCCATTAGTGGTTATCATGTTCACTTTAGGTGGTAAGCTATTTTGGTTGAAATGGATGCGATCTAGTAGGAAGAAAACAAGTGGAGGAGAGAGAAAGTCAAAATACCAGCCATTTCGGGTAGAAATGAGATGGTGGTTAAGCCGCAAGTTTATTTGCGAATTTTTTTGTTAGTCGTTGGATCATGGGCTTCAATTGCAAACAACCCAGATCTATTGTGAAAGTTGCATCGGTATGGAGTGGGGCCGGGGCTTTCATATATGTGGTGGTGGGTTTTTAAACTTTATAAATAAAAATCTATTATAGTTTAAAACTATATATTATATGGTAGAGTGGAGGGATAAGGTTTATATATGATTCAATTAAAACATTTAAGAAATGTTTCAACTAATAACACTGGCGCAGATTTCTTATATAGTTTTTCAAACGTTTTGAAAATCGGTTAAAACTATACGGGGCGGGGTATTTCATTTTATTAATATTTTTTTAAACCAATGGGATAAGGGTGGGTTTTCATTTATCACGTGGGATATTTAAACATTGGTTTAAAAATTTAAAAAAAAAAGGGTTTTTGTGGGTTATTTAAAATAAAAGGGATTTAATACTATATCGTGGGTGTATTTCTAGGGAGTTAATAAATAAATTAGAGGTTAATATGAAAAAGGGATAATGCATATAATGAATAAAAATACATGTTTTAACTCTAGGTAAAGTGACAATAAGCATAGCTCATCTTTGTTGTATTTTTTCACACTTTAACTTAGGATAAATGCATTTTATGGGTTTTTTGAATGATTTTTGAAAGGGAATGAAGTAGTTATTTAGGGTTTTAATTTTACTTAATAAAAATGGGTTTTTACTTAGGAAAAATGGATTATGATTATGGATGAAGGATAAATGATGATGAATGTGGGTTTTATGTAGGAATTCAATATTTTTAACCAAGAAGTCATCAAGCCTTGGGTTCGGTCCCAACAGAAGTCAGAGAAATTCTCTGAGCCTTTTTAACTAATAGTTTACAATACTGAATAATTGTAGGGGAGGGGAAATTAGTAATTTTTTGCTCGATGATGCTTTATTACATGCTTGCACAACTTCTTTCTACCTACCCATCTTTATTTATAACATTTTTTACTTCGTTTTCATAGGTGCATTTAGGCTTGCAACTCTAAATTATTTTTTCTTTCAAAATATAAAAACTGTATAAGTCTAACTATATTTCATCTGAGGGCTCAGATTAAACTGTTGAGCTCCTCATTTATTTTCTATCTTATCTACTGATTTGTCCAGTTTAAACTATTTGACATATCTTTATTCTCTATCTAAAACATGAAATTTAAAGCATGAAAATTTAATATTAAATTGTTTAACTGATCATGGATTATGGCATCTATTGACAATCTGCACATAATCATTATTTTTGTAGTAAAAGTAAATAGTAGTGGCATTTTGACTTGCTCACTTTCGGGTCTTTTTTTAATCTCTTTCTTCTTTTGGGGTCTATTTTTTAAAGTCCTTTGATCTTTTTTTAGGACTTTTAACCTCTTTTAACATTTTATTATTTTTTAATTTTTCAAATATGGGAAAACAACTTGCAGAAAGCAAGGGATGTACATATTTACAAGACTATGAAAGTCAATTCAAAAATTATGAATCCTATTATTATAGGACCCTAATATGTTGCAAGGTTCATTAGCTTATGAGAGATATAGGAGAACCTAGGTTCAATATCTTTTTAGTTATAGGTAAACCTCGAAGGGTCGAGATTGATATTCTATTTCAGGATCCGTGTGGCAATCACTAGGCCAACGCAGAGGAGGAGAGGTGGGCATATTTGTGGGAGAGTGCCTCATTCATTGGATCCATTGTTGCTAGGAGTGATAAGGAAGTATCGGGGGAATTATTTATTCAACATTTGAAGGGTTTTTGAGTATTTCACTGATCATTCGGTAGACATCATATTCAGCCACTACTAGGAGAGCGTAGGGCTTATTGGGGTCAATTTTGGAGGGTCGTGATTTTTCCAAACCATTTCTGGGTTTTGGTTGAATTGGCTTGAGGAGTCTGAGAGTAATTTTTGAGAATTCTCTTAGCACCGGATGTGGGTGTTTTGGCGAATCCACTGCAATAACTAGTGTAGAATTGTTTTCGGAGATCATAGGGCTTTGGGGGTCAATTTTGGAAGGTCAAAACAAAGCTAAAACATTTATGGGTTTTTCTAGGTTTTGGGAGAGGATCACCTTCCCAAATTCATAGAATTTTTTGAGCACCTTCCAGTGGGAAAATCTAGTGTCGAAGTCAGCCAACATTTCTATAAACTAGGATATAGTGGAGTATTCATAGGAGTAGTTTGTTGCAGTAGCTATATCATTTGTTATTGCTTAATTGAGACCGGTAGCTTTCCTTGTGCAAGCCCAGATTGAGTGTTTCAGCTTTGATCAACCAGACACTTGAACCATTAAGTTGTCAACAATTATCCAATCCTAAGACTATTAAGAAATGGTTGTTGAAGTTGTAGCTGGTCACTGGGATTGTTTTGATGGAGCCGACTGTTGAAACTTTATAGGGCAGCCTATATACCAGGTGTTATCCTTCTATAGGTTTATTTAATTCAAGGAAATGTCCAATAAATTCTAACTTTAATATGTATCTTATATTTATTTTCATGACTGGAAGAATTTATTAAAAACCATATAATAAGTTGTATTTTCTATGGATCTATCCATCAAGGGTTTGATAGGAGAGGTGTGAGCCTTGACATTGGCGAGTGAGAGTTTAGTTATTTGGGAAATGTTTGAGTGGTGCTTTTCTATGGTTGAATAACCTATTTGTATGTTGAGTATGATGAGCATATTGTTGTGTTCGATATGAATGTTTGGAGTCTACGGGTCATGTCATTGTTATTCATAGTATTTTATGATTCAGTTGATGTACTTGCCATTATTTTGTAAAACATGGACCAAACTTTCATAATTTTTCGTTATAAAACAACAACAACAATTAGCATGACCCTTTCCAAGGGAATACTTTTTAAGTTATAACAAGGAAATCCATAGAAACAACATGACTTGAGACACATAATCTTCAAACTTGGGATAGATTTGAGATGCATGGTGGTGACTACAAAGGCCATTCTCAAACTATAAGAGCTTGATTCACTCCTTTCCAAGGTGGACCAGTCAGATGGGGAGAGTTTTATTTGATCTATCAAATCAACCATGTTTTCCATAGAAAAACCCAAGTATTTGGAGCACCCATGTATAGGAGTCGAACTTCCAGTTGCATCATGTCTTAGTAGTATCATGGTGCTAACTTTACCTATGCGTCCTTACAGTGATAGCATTATATGGAGAGTCTTCAAGTTGATAGTGGAAACCCTATAGGATATGGATAACAGTGAGGGCCCTACCTTTGGGAAGAGGCTAGAGATTCTAAACGTCATGGCCTTGGTTAGAGTTTATGACCTCATGTTTGAGCTGGAGTGTAATTACTTGATCCTACAGATGTTCCAATGCTTCTTCAACATTAGGAAACATCATCCTGACCCAGTCGTAGCACACATGCAGTCTATTATGTCATCATTTATGAGGGGTCGTGATGCCATTTGCTAGGAGATGCAGACTGGATTGTTGATAATTTGGATGAGAGAGCAATTGGTATCACTTACTCCTTATGAGCTATCCAAGAGGTTGGTTGAGAAGAACATTGGGATCTTCATGAGACATTTGAATAGGGAGGATTTGCTCCAGTTTGGTGGATCAGGTAGTAAAAATGAGCTGAGGAGGAAGGGACTTTTATTCGTCTACAAAGAACCTTGGGGGTATGATCACTCGTGTTTGACAGATACAAATGAGGTGGAAGAGGTAGAGAAGGAGGACATTCCTTTTGTATGTTAGGATGGGGAATTTTCTTTGGATGAGTCTATGGGGTCATATGAGGATGCATGAGTAGTCATGTGGAGTTGATGACAGTAGGCCATATTTATATCTTGGTGTGTATGGTGAGTATTCAGGGGAGTCTCATGGAGATATTCAAGATGACGAGTCACCTATAATGATTTAGCATGAAAACCATATGAAGCATGACTCAGCTAAGGAGGAGGATATGCACAATATGCATGATGATCCTTTTAGGGAGAGCCAGTCAAAAATTCACATTGAGCTTGTAATGGAGGAGGATGAGAGGCCACCCGTGGGGTCAATCATTGATGAGGAGGAGACATATGTACAGACATCTAGCAGGGTGATAATATTTGTAGACATTTATCTTTAGGAGGTGTTGGAGGATGATAGGGTAGCATTACGGGAGGTCGGTAAATAGCAAGATCATGCCACTCTTGATAAGGAGAGTGATTAGTTTTTGGAGATGGTGGAACATCCATATTTGGGCTGACCTTGATGAGGTTTAGGTAGATGCACATGAATTTAGCAGAGTTGCAGTACTTTTAGGGAGAAACACTCTCTAGGAGTACATCGATAGTGCTTGCAGCATATATTTCCCACTTTGGGTATTATAAAGGGAGGGTTCATCTTCTGCAGGAAGATCTCATTGATGGACGGGACCGAGCAACATGATTTGAACATGGACTGGTGGTAACACAGTAGACTTGTTCCATATGTAGGTGTCCCTACATTTTATTCTTTTCCTGAGATCGATAGGAGGGAGATCATGAGCTGGTATCCTATTGATGGGGTGTCATTCTTAGTTTGGGGAACATCTCAACAGAATCCCTTAGATGAGCTATTTATTGCACACTTCACTGGGTCATGGATGGTGGATCGACAGTTCATCAGTACTTCAATAGCACTAGCCCAATATCAACAAAGGTGCAAGATCAACCTCAGCCTATGTCAAAGGTTGGATTGGAGAGATTTTTTGAGTTGGTATTCTCTTCATGGAGCAATGAATATAGCCAAAGATAGTGCACAATCCGAGCCATGGGGCTTGGGTAAAGATTGACCATGGTGGCATTGCGATCTGGGAGGATTGGTCGATGATAGGTACAGTGAGAGATCAGTTTGGGATCCACACATTGAGGGGTTTATTTCTGGTTTCTTGACATAGAGGTATAGCAACATCTAGTGGTTTGTATGGGATCTGGACATTGGTTCCTAGTTGCATTGGGCCAGAAGGATTGTCCACATATTTGGATTTCTTGTGGACGAGAAATCTTTGGGTGGAGGATTTGTAATGTTTCAATTTTTATTTTCCTCCTTAGTACAAACATGGTGGATTTCCAAGACAGGGGATGGCTAAGTCATTAGCGCAAGTTCGTGTTATCAAGAGTTCAGAGGGAGTTTTGAGGAGTTTTTACGAGATCTGATGGCATTTTCTTGGCATATGTCATCATCAGCACATTTTTATTTCGTTCCGTCACATTCCGAAAACTTTCAAAATTAGCATTATTATGGAGTAATTATGCTTGAGGTGGTATTCCGAGAAGATTATTTGTTGGAACACCTAAGTGTAATATCTTGTTGGAACTAGAATAAGGAGATACCTAGGATGGGATGATGAAAAGTTCCTTATAGTGGCCAAAGAGAGTATTGTGGGTGATTTAACATTTTCCTTAATTAAACATTACTTTAATTAGTCATTTAATGAATGGAAAATTAATTAATTATAGGAAAGGGCCCAAAAGTGAATTAAGTGAAATAGAATTAAATAAAAAGTCACTAAGATAAATTCCATGGAGAATCTTCTAGAATAATAATAAAATAATAAAATAAGATGCTTCTAGAGGCTTGGAGATCTATCCATCAGATCTATAAAAGGAGAAGCGAAGGTCATTTGGAGACATCTTGGATTGGATCATTGTTTACGTGATAGGTTTGAGAACTTGATTCTCTACTTCAACAATAGCCCCGGGATGAAAGCCATCGAGTGATTAGGTGACAGTGGGCAAGCATCTCTCTCTTCCCTTGGTGGATCCATTCAGGATTCGCAAGTTGCAGTGATTGATTGCAGTCAGTTTTGGTGGAGGGTCGATGAAGTATTGCAACAAATTCTTGAGGCCTATTCTATTTCAGTTATCTCATATTTCTCTCATTTCAGCATGTAAACCAAGTTTATATTATAATAAAGCTATGTTTATTTCCTGCATTATGGTGCTATGGAATTACATGTACTTGTGTGTTTTATTTAACATGGAAGTGTTCTATTAAATGAATGATAATTAATGATGCAATTTTGGTTGAGTTAATTTTATGGAAAAATATATAAAATATTCTAAAAGGGATATTACATTATTGGAAATTAATTAAAAGTAATATTTTTGATATTTTATCATTGTAGTAGTAAGAAGAGATTTTTTCAATTGTGGTATAATTTTTATTTTTGAATTCTGTTCATTTTTTTTTCTTATAATATTTTTTGTTTTTTAATTCTATTATATAGTAATGATTGAATTTTAATTGGTATTAGAGTAAGTAGATCATAGATAAAGGATTTCAATACTATTTTTCTAGTAAATTTATAAGGGGCATAACCTATTGTTAGATATTTAGATCAGCTGAAGATTGTTAATACGTCAAAGTGAAAGGATCTATGGTCACCAACAATAGAAATTTCAACCTTAATCAACTTCAAATTACTTATTTTAGGTGGGGGAACCACGAATTTTCGAGCATCAAGATGAAGACACTATTTAAATCCCAACATTGGTATGATCTAGTCGAGACTAGATATAGAGTGAGCTTATCAACCTACTTAAAACTCATGGATGCATATTCAATGAAATCAACTAAAAATGAATACGAAAATAGACTCAAAAGAACTTTTATATATTTAGCAAGCCATTTTTTTAGAATTGTAGTAGTAAAATCCATTTTTTTTAGAATTTTAGTAGTAGTAAAATCAAAAGAAAGTTATGATATGTTACAAAATGCATATTAAAGTATGAACATAGGAAATGTGGTCAAATTGAGCATACTAAGAAGAGATTTTGAGAATATATCAATGAAAGAGTCACAACATATGTATGATCCCCATGTTATGGGATTTTTAATCCAATGGGGTCTCGTGTAGTGACTTTGATAGATTAGAAGATAGTTAAGAAAAAATTAAGAAGCTTGATTTTTATTTTTGAACTATTCATGCCTATGATATAGTCATTCCAAGATTTGGCATTAATTTATGTTGAATAGCTCATGAGGTCATTGAGTACGTGAAAAATGAATAAATGAGTATGTGTATTAGTTTTTATTTTGAATATGCATTTGAATCACTTGTCATCATTTATGAATCTAGAAAACAAGAGAACATAGCACTTATGTTAAGGATAATATTCATTATATTACGGATAAGGAAGAGGAGGGAATAATTCCTATAAGATGCTGAGGAAGCAAAAGGATAAGTAGCTATCACGGAGGTAACTGAAATTTTGGTAAATTTCATATTCAATATCCTTACTGTACAAAATATGGTCATTATGAGTCTGAGTCTAGGAAGAAAAGAATTTAAGTGAACATGCAAATGAATGATTTTGTAAAAGAAAATGAAGGGTCCAATTCTACATTTTACTCGTACAATATAATGGAAGAATATTTACAAGATGATTGGGTTTTAGATAGTGATTGTAACAACCCTATCATAAAAACAAAAAGGTTTTTTTCTAAATAAGGTAAATCAATGTAAGCTCAAGTGAGGCATACAAATAAGACCAAGATATTGGTAATGAATAAATACATCATATCATAAAAGACAAAACAAGGGCAAAATAAATATATTTGATGTTTATTATACACATGATTTAGCACAAATTTTACTTTGTATTAAGTAGCTAGTCGAAAATGGATATCTAATTATTCTTGAAAATAACAAGTGTATTATTTATGATAAAGCTAGTAGCAATAGACATATTGTAGTAATATCAATTATGAATAATCAAATAATTCCCTTAACGCTTGAAATTTTAATTTATCAAGTTTTAAAAGTTTTCCTAAATGATAGAGTCTTGGTTGTGGCATATGGGGTTTGAACATCTAAATTTTCATAGTGCATTTACTTTAAAAGAAACATATGACAAATGCATTGTCATTAATAAATTAAAGGAATCACGTGTTTGAAAACTCTATTCTTATAAAACAACATAAATATTTTTTTTCACGTAAGATCATGGAGGGAAAAGGAATCTCTTAGGTTGGTGAATGCATATATTTTTAATCAAATGAAATAAATTTCTATTGATAAGTGTGGGTATTTAATTTCCTTTATCAACTATTTCAATAGAAGGAAATAAATATTTTTTATATAAATAAATCATAATCTTTCAATATTTTCCAAAGTTATTGGAAAGAAGTAAAATGACTGCTTCTTTATAAAGTGTTGTGAATAAATAAAGGGGGAGATTTTACTTCTAAAAAATTTCGATACTTTTAGAAGGAAAATGAATAAAGAGGGAGATGGCTATAAGTTATACTTCTTCATAGAGTGGGGAGCAAAAAACAAAATAGAATAATAATTGAAATAATATAATATGATTAAATCCAAGTTCATTGGGAAATGGTTGTATATACCTTAGGTTACTTGGTGTCTTATAAAAAATGTGAAGGGGAAAATACCATAAGAGGTTTCGAGTAGAAGAAGTCCATGTCTGGATCACTTTATGGTGTTTGGGTAAATAACATTCTCATGTTCCCAAGGAGAACTAGAAGAAACTAGAAGATAAGAGTGACACATATATTATTGTTGCTGACAAAGGATAGATAAATGCTTATAAGTTGTATAATCTAGTATGAAAAAAATAAAAAAATTCAAGATTGATATAATATTTGACGAAGGGGGAGAGAGGTTGGAAATTAGATGTAACACAAGAAAAAATGAGAATTGTGATAGCAGAGTCATCAGAATGTGACATCTCTTCCATTTCTATAAATTGTAGTGAAAAATCAAGTCACGGTGATAGCTAGATTCTCCTTTCAAGGATGATTTTTCCATGTTGAAGTCCAATTTCATCAAGAATTCCAAGTCAAGTCCTTTAAGTAAAGTATAAAATCTCAAGGAAATTTAATTTATTACTTTGAATACTAACAAAAAGAACCAATATTGTGATTTTTTCTCTATTTTTTAGGTTAAAATATAATCAAGTTGCTATAAAGATGCACTAAAGTAAATAATTTGGCAATGGGAAATGGGTGTCGAAAGTCATGCAAAAGAGATAAATGAAACATGGGAACTGGTTCACCTCCCTTCAATTAAGAGAGTTGTAAGAGTCAAATGGGTGTGCAAAATAAAACATAAAAAAAAATTGATTAGTTGAAATATATAAGGTTAGATTGGTAGTGAAAGGTTACAAAATGAAATGCAAAGAAAATTGGTTAGTTGAAATATATAGGGATAAACTGATAGTGAAAAGGTAATCATAAAAACTATGTATAGATTGCAATGAAACTTTTATTCTTATAGCCAGATTAAATACTATTATTAGTAATAATAACCTACTTTAACTCGAAATGTTTTCAATTAGATGTCAAATCACCCTTTTGAATTTTGAATACTATGAAAGAATATGTGAAATAACTAAAAGATTTTGAAATTAAAGATCAAGAATATAAAATTTACAAATTAAAAAAATCTCTACAAAAACATAATCTAACTTTAAAATCCTAAAATGTAAGATTAAATGAGAGCTTTCATATAATTGGCTTCAACATAAATTCAAATGAGCTAATTGTTAATTATATTTATATTATTTGATATCCACTCATGTTATTTGATATACACTAGAAATAAGTGAACTACTTGTTAATTATATTTATATATTATTTGATATACATTGCAAATGATGAATGGTTGGGACAAATTTAAATTAACAAGAAATTATTTAATAAATATAAAAATTATTGAATAATGAAATTTTATTTCTCACCCACATATTAAGAAATTTAAAATAATAAATCTGAAATAATTAATAAATTGACAATCTTGAGTGACAAACCAAGGAATAATAATGAGAACAACCATGTAAATACAATAAGAAGTTGGAGGGTGAGAGGGATGGATAGAGAGATGGAGTTGGAGGGTGAGAGTGGGAGGGAAGAAGAAATACATAGACAGCGAGAAGTGGAGAGAGAGAGAGAGAGTGACAAGGGAGAAATAGAGAGAGTATGTGTATGTTTTGGGGTGAGATAAAGTTAAAAATAAGGAGAGATGGAGGGAATGGGGGAAGAAGGAGAGAGGGAAGGATATAGTAACATAGTTGGAGGGTGAAGAGAGGGAGAGAGAGGGAGATAGAGAGAGAGATAGACATGCGAGAGAAAGGGATGGAGGGGAAGGAAGAGAGAGGGGATGTGAGAGAGTGGAGACAGTGAGGGAAATAGAGATGGAGTTGGAGGGGGGAGAGAGGGAAGATGATTTCTTGCACTTGATGCATTGATTTCAATGTGGATAGTGATTTCTAATCCTATTTGAGTTCTTGCACTATATGCATTGATTTTAGTGTATATTTTGTGAGAGAGAGAGACAGAGAGAGAGAGAGAGAAGAAAGAGGATTGGAGGGTAGAGAGATAGAGAGATAAAGGATTGGATGGAAAAGAGAGAGAGAGAGAGGAAAATATAGAGGAATGTGGGATAGAAAGGGATATAGAGGAAGGACAAGAGAGAGGACATGAGAGAGAGGAAGAGAGTGATGGGGGAATAGAGAAAATCGGAGGGCAAAGAAAAAGAGAGAGAGATTGAGGAAGGGCGAGAGAGAGGATGAGAGAGGGAGGGAGATAGAAGGAGAGATGGAAGGATAGAGAGATGGAATTGAGGGGGAGAGAGGGAGTGAAGAAGTAATACATAGAGAGAGAGAAGTGGAGAGAGAGATGAAGTGACAAGGGAGATATGGAGAGAGTGTGTGTATGTTTTGGGGTGAGATAAAGAGATAAAGAATGAGATATGGAGCGAAGGAGTGAGGGAGGGATATAGTAACATAGTTGGAGGGTGAAGAGAGAGAGATATAGGTGTTGGAATGAAATGGAGAGAGAGGAAGGAAGGGGGAAGATGTGAGAGAGTGGAGAGATGGAGGGAAAGAGAGATGTAGTTCGAGGGGGGGGATAGGGAAGAAGATTTCTTGCACTAGATGCATTGATTTTAGTGTAGATGTTGATTTCTAATTATATTTGATTTCTCGCGCTAGATACATCGATTTCAATGCAGATGATTTCTAATCCTATATGATTGCTCACACTAAATGTATTGATCTCAATGTAGACGGTGATTTCATATGCTATTTGATTGCTTGCACTAGATGAATTAATTTCAGTGTAGATGTTGATTTCTAATTATATTTGACTGCTTGCACTGGATGCATTGATTTCAATGTAGATGATTTATAATCCTATTTTATTTCTTGCACTAAATGAGTTGATTTCAGTGAAGATGGTGATTTCTAATCCTATTTGATGTCTTGCACTAGATGCATTGATATAAGTGTAGATGTTGGTTTCTAATCTTATTTTCTTACTTGCACTAGATGCATTGGTTTCAGTGTATATGTTGATTTCTAATCCTATTTGATTATCTGCATTAGAAGCATTGATTTCAGTGTAGATGTTGCTTTCTAATCGTATTTGATTGTTTGCATTAAGTGCGTTGATTTCAGTGTAGACGTTGATTTTTGATTTGATGTAATTGGATGTACATTGATGGTACATTAATTTTTAAAGTGATTGGATTAACATTGTGCATTTATTTTAGTGTAAGCACACAAAATTATTGACAATGTAATTTAATATTTTTGTTATAGTAATCAACCTATTAATATTGAAGAGCAAGAAAGACAATGTATGATGTTTAGTACAATAGTTCAGGCTAAATATTTAAATGGTTTATGATTTCAACTTTCCTTTTCATATAATTGATATGAAAAGATGAAAAAACTAACAAGGGTGACAATAAGAATAGTAAAAGAAAATAATTTGAGATTGATCACAATGAAGAATATTTGTAATTGAATGCATTCTTATTATTTTCATTTTCTATCATTCAACATTATTACATTGTCACTTTGCATTCAAAAATCTTATTAACAATATTTATCATCTAAAAAAATGGAGGTAATTAAGCAAATTTTAAAATTAAAATTACTAACACACATATTTAGCATATATAAAATGATTACATTTATATTATCTGATTTACATATTATTGATAAAATTAATCATATGTTCGATAGGTTTACCTTGGCCACACACGACTGAAAGAAGCCTAGATCCATCTTAACTCCGGATCTATCAAGCGCCGAGAGGGATCAAATTTCTCGAGGTGCAAACCTTTTCTCAATTTTGCACTCAAAAAAGAGGTTTGCACCTAGAGAGATTTGATCCGTCTCGACACTTGATAGATCCGGGGTTAAGATGGATCTAGACTGATATATATGTGTTTCACTTCAAAATTGGTATAAGACCCAAGTGAAATATGTCATTTGAACCAACAAAAAAATATGAAAATAAAATTGAAAGATGTAAGTAAATAAAAGTAATGTATTTATGATTTTTATTATTGAAAAAAATTATAGTATGTATTGTTTAATTGGAAATGAAGTGTTAAATAATATACTTATTATTTTTCTTTTCTCACCAAAATAGATTGCAACAATTTTATTATTATAATAAATAATTTGATTTAAATAAATATTTTTAAATAGCATTATTGTAATAAAAAGTTGGATTTAAATAGTTATTTTTAAATTTAAAACTAAAATACGTTAGTAATATAAATAATTTAATTCATGATTTTGATTATTAAAAGAAAATTTATATACGATAAAAAGTTGGATTTAAATAATTATTTTTAAATTTAAAACTAAAATATGTTAGTAACATAAATAATTTAATTGATGATTTTGATTATTAAAATAAAATTTATATACAATAAAAAGATGGATTTAATAATTATTTTTAAATTTAAAATTGATGTTGAAATAGTCACCTTACATAACTCCACGCATCATATTACAATATTCAACTCGCCTTCTGAGAAGGCCAGCTATCCACCCTCCGCCAACATTCTTGAGCCTCGACCACAAACAAAATATAATATTGTATAAACTTATTTATCATATAAATAACTTATATAAATAATAACATTATTAACGAAGCTGTAATACTGGATTATTACTAGTATATTACATTATTAAATAACTAGTAATAGATAAATTGAAGTTTTGCCAATGTAATGATCAACTCAAGTGTTCATTAAAAGGTTTTGAAAGAACTTTGAAAGGTTAAAGCATATATTAAGAATTCCCGCGTTGAATATGAAGTGGGAGGTTTAAAACATATGCTATTCGTCAAATATATGTTGATGCTAACCCTAAAAGGTTGAACAAAGTCAAATTCATTTACAGTTGTATATTTAAATATTAAAATTAAAATTACTTGATATTAAGTTAAGGTTAAGATTGCCATGCAATTAAAATTAAAGTTGGAGATTATATTCCCATGAATAAAAAGTGCCATGCTTGTGCAACCCTTCAATTTATTATTTTATATTTTATATACCACTCCCACAAAATAATGTAATGCACTCCTCATTATTTGATGGCCACAACCAGTAACACGAGTTTGTTTCTTTCTATGATTCATTTTGTTCACGTATGCTGCTAACTGTATTCCAGTATTTCTGTATCGCTCAATGCTTTTTTATTGCAATTTTATTTACGGTGGTGATCAAACCTTGGTTTTCGGCAATTGTACTTTGAAAAGCTGTGTTCGGCATCCAAGCCCACCTTCTGTCCCGCCGGTCGTGTCGTTAGCTTTGAAGAGCTTACAGTCTGCAGAGTAGCAGCAGCGCAGCTTTTGAAACTTTTAGGATGATCCCGAGCCAGCTGGAAGAAGATGGTGGATCGCAGTCACTTCGTACCTCGTAGCCCCTAGAAGATTGCAGAGTGTGATTTCCAGTACCTCGACTCTGAGGAGTCTGAGCTATCTGGTCCGTCCGGCGAGGCTTGGAATCCCGCCTTTCAAGTTTCAAGTGCATTCAGGTGACGACAAGGCGTAGCTGCTATAGCCTCCGGACGGCTTGGACCATTTAGCAGTGTCTGTTGTGAAATACGGCACATAAGAGAAAAGAAAGCAACAGGCCAAATTCAAGAACCCTCGACAAACCCCAGCCATTATAGCTTTTCGTACATGCTGTCATCAAAGTGAGCACAGGTGTCCTTTGTCTGTGCAGTAAGAAACGAATCAGGTCGCAATATGTCAGCCTGTCAAAGATAAAATCAACAACAAATATGTCCATTGTTAATTCTACGGATTTCCTGTAGCAGGGTTTCTCGGATGCAAATTTGCCTTTTCCCGCTTATTTTATGTTTTTCAGGTTTTTATTTCATATATTCAAAGCTTTTATCCTGTAGTAGCATCGATAATTTTGCCTCTTCGACCTTCTTTTATGTTTCTAGGGTTTATTACATAGATTCAAAGCTTAATGCTTTAAAGATTTTGTGCTTCTGCGCAGATTCTTTCTCATTCGAAGGTCTATCTTATAGAATCAATACAGCATCTGTAAAATTTAATAAAGTAACGCTTCCTTTTTAAATCCGGATTACGATTCGTGTAGTGAGATTCAATGCTTGCTATTATCCTCGAAGGTGCTTCTTTACAGCCTATTCTCCTGTACGACGCGTTTTATATTTAAAAGTTCTTATCTTGACGCATCTGAAGTTGCAGACATCTGAGATTCCGGTTTTCTTCAGGGAATATCGATTCAAAAAGGCAGGCTGTTCTTCCCCGAAAAACGAAGGGAGACAAAATACCTATACGCCATTCATTAGGGAATCTATGGAGAAACATCCAGGAAGCCCGTTGAGAAATAATAGGAACAGTCACGGTAACAGTAACAGGAGCAGTCATGTCAAAACAACGCTGGAAAAATTGAATGATCCTAGGGTTTCTTCACCGCGATTCGAACGCATCACCTAGGGCGTTGAATTTAAGACCCCGCAGGATCGGGGACTACTTTCGAGACAAATCCAAACCGTTTGACGTCTTCTTCCCGAGGAAAGCCTTGACAGAAGTTGCATTTAAAATGTTAAATTAAAGTTCTTGGAAAAGATAATCCGCGTGGCAGACCAAACGACCTCTCGAATCAAAATCCGTAATTTTGCTCGTCTTAAACTCGACACTGGTTAGTGTTATTTTGAATTATAACTATTTAATTCGAAGATCACGAAGTCAAAACACAAAATTGATGTATAAGATTTTTTTAACAAAATACTTATTTTAATATCAAATTGATGTATGAAATCTCTTATTTATAAAATTAAAAATCCATCTTCTCCCAACAAAACAATTTAACGAGACATACATACTCTATTTCTCTAACCTGTAGCCCTCTGTGACCTTATTCAACTCCACTAAAAGATCTCGTCCAATTAAATTTAGTGTTTCCGACTCAGAACTACAATTAAATTATTAAATTTAGTATTTCCGACTCAGAACTACATGGTCGTTATTTATGCGCCTGGAGCCGATCGCCATCTGGCACATCACTGGATGTGATCCATCCAACCCAATCTCGATTTTCCGACCGAATTTCGTTATGATTATTGTTATTTATTTATAGTAATCGCCCCCTTTAGTTAACATTCTTTACCATAATCACTAATTTCATTTTGGAAGGCTCATTCTGAGCATTTAATGGACAACTGTAAGAATTTATTAGTATAAGTCATTATGTAGTTTTGATATCCAATTAAAAATTTATCAACGTTTGTAAGATGTACAATACACTGATAGATATTTTAATTTGCTTCTATTATTTGATAGAAATGTAATAACAATTTTTAGCTGTTATACGATTATGATATATTAAAGACCTTTTAATTTGTTTTAAATATTTTATTTGTGTTTAATATTTTAAGATTGTCAATAAGAATAGTTTTAATGATTTACTCTAGCAAGATTACTCTTGAAATCATTCGTTTCATTGTTCATGTTTGGAATAATTTATTTTCTTCAAAAAATTGATGATTTTTTTAATCTATAAATTATAGTATTTATGTAATTTTGATTTTTTTTAAGTGGTTATATTTGCAAAATCCTTGCAATATTTATTAGCTTTTCCATTATTTTTCAAAAGTTAATGTAAATTTGATTTTTTTTAACAAGTGGTCAAGATTTACAAAATATTTACATTATTGGTTAGTTTTTCCATATTTTCATATGGATTATATGAAAAAGATAGTTGAGATCATAAACCATTCAATTCTTTAACTCGAAGTATTGTAGTAAACATTATACCTTGTCTTTCTTGCTCTCCAATATTAATAGATCGAATTACTATAACACAAAATTCAATGCATATTGTCAATCATTTTTTTGTGCTTACACTCAAATCAATGCACATTGTTCATCCAATCACTTTAAGTTAATTTACCATCATAATTTGAGTTACATCAAATCAAAAATCATCATGTGCCATCATACATTGAGTTACATCAAATCAAAGATCATCATCCACAGTGAAATCAATGCATCTAATGCATGCAATCAAATAAAATTAGAAAGTATCTACACTAAAATCAATGAATCTATTGCAAGGAGTCAAATAATATTAGAAATCAACATCTACACTAAAATCAATGCATCTAGTGAAAGCAATCAACATATACACTGAAACTAATGCATATAGTGAAAACAACCAATACGATTAGAAATCAACATCTGCATCTATTGCAAGCAACCAATACGATTAGAAATCAACACCTACACTGAAATCAATGCATCTAGTGCAAGCAATCAAATAGGATTAGAAATCACCATCTACCACGAAATCAATGCATCTAGTGCAAGCAATCAAATAGAATTAGAAACCACCATCTATACCAAAATCAATGCATATAGTGAAAGCAATCATATAGAATTAGAAATCAACATCTACACTAAAATCCATGCATCTAGTGTAAGCAATCAAATAAGATTAGAAATCAACATCTCCACTAAAATCAATGCATTTAGTGCAAGAAATCAAATATGATTAGAAATCAACATCTACATGAAAGCAATGCATCTAATGCAAGCAATCAAATAGAATTATAAACCACCATCTACTCCGAAATCAATGCATCTAGTGCAATCAATCAAATAGAACTAGAAAACATCATCTACACCGAAATCAATGCATATAATGCACACACTCAAATATAATTAGAAATCAACATCTACACTAAAATCAATGCATCTAGTGCAAGTAATCAAATAAGATTAGAAATCAACATCTACACTGAAACCAATGCATCTAGTGCAAACAATCAAATATGATTAGAAATCAACATCTACACTAAAATCAATGCATCTAGTGCAAGCAATCAAATAGCATTATAAATAACCATCCACCCTAAAATCAATGCATCTAGTGCAAGGAATCAAATAGGATTATAAATCATCATCTACCATGAATTCAATGCATTTAGTGCAATAACTATTCTTCCTTCTCTCCCCCCTCCATATATCTCTATATCTCCCTCCATCTCTCCTTCTTTGTCTCTCTATCTCACCCCCAAACATACACACTCTCTCTCCATATCTTCCTTTTCACTCCTGCTCTCTCTCTCTGGCTCCACTTTTCTCTCTGTATGTATTTCTTCTTCCCTCCCTCTCTCCCCCTCCAAATCAATTTTTTTGTCCTCCCTCTCTCCTCCTCTCTCCTAAGTCGTCTCTTTCCCTTTCTCTCCCAACTCCCTCTCTCTCCCCCCATCTCTCATTCTCTCTCTCCCTCTTTTCCCTCCAATCCTATCATTATCTCCCTCCCTCTCTCCTTATCTCTCCCCACCTATCCCCCCTCCATATTTGTGCATCCCACTCTCTCTCTCTCTTACCCTTCTCTCCCTCTCTCACTCCTCTCATTCTCTCTCTTTTCATTCCTCCTCTCCCATATGCTTCAGTTTATCTCCTTCAATGAAAGCAATAAAATAGGATTAGAAATCACCATCTAAACTAAAATCAATGCATCTAGTGCAATAATTATTCCCTCTCTCCCCCATCCATCTATATCTATATATACCTACATCTCTCCTTCTTTGTCTCTCTATTTCAACCCACCCCCCCTCCACCCCCCACCCAAACACACATGCTTTCTCCTTCCATATATATCTATCTCTTACTGTCTCTATCTCTATCTTCTTCCCCCTCTTCACCTACAATTTATATATCTATCTCTCTTTGTCTCTCTTTTGTCTCTCTATATCACCCTCAAAACATACACACACTTTCTCCATATTTATCTATCTCACCTCCTCTCTTCCTCTCTCTCTCTCTCTCTCTCTCTTCCCTTTTTGTCCCTCTCCCCCCTTTTATCTCTCTTCCATCCTCCTCTCCTCTGTCCCTCTCTCTCAAGTCTCCATTTCCCTTCTCACTCCCTCTCTCTCTCTCTCTCCCCACCTTTTGCTCTCTTTGTATTTCTCCTTACCTCTGTATTTATCTCCCTTCCTCTCTCCTTTTCTCTCTCACATCCTCACTCTCTTCCTTCCTCTCTCTCCCTTTCTCTCTTGCCTCCCTCTGTATCTCCATATCTTTTTCTTTTTCTATGTCTATATCTCTCTCTCTCAGCCCTCCAACTCTGTCACTATCTCTCTTTCTCTCCCCCTCTTCTCTCTATCTCTCCTCCTTTATCTCTCTATCTCACCCCAAACATATACACTGTAATATTCCTAATTTGCGACAGCAAATTGGAATATTCTATTTTGTTTAGTTTGTCATCTATAGTTTGTAAATAAATAAAAAGTGAGTAAAGAGGATCTAAACTCACTTAAGTGAAATAAGACATCCACCTAGTAGCACAGCATTGTGACTTAAGTGGGAATCAAGGGTGGACCTAACACCAAGTGGAGATGGGGGCCTATGTACACTCTAGAAGCTTCTCCAAGCTTCTGTGCAGATAAGGATGAGAATGTGGATAAGGATGAGGATGTGGAGGAGAGAGAGAGGCTACGTTGGGTTTTGGAGGGAAACCAACGCTATAAAAGATGGAGGAGCCTCCTCATTTCATTCATGCTTGGATTATTGATTATTGAGTGAGACATTTGTCTTCTTTAGCACGCTGGCTATTTAGCCTATCTGCAGCACTATTTGGTGTGACCGAGTGTCTCCGTGTGGAGATCTCACCCTTAGCCCCGAGGGACTTTGAATGCCTGCTCGGGCAAGGTTAGTTTTTGAGCATCATCCTCCACGACAGCGTTATTGTTGCAGTAGCATAATACTGTGTTGTAGGGTGTTGCCGTGGTGACTTTATGACACCACTTCCTTCTCTTGTTTTTCAGAGGGAGAACCCTTCTTTCCTTTGGAGGATCAAGTTGGAGGATATTGGAGCTGATTTTCAGATCTTGGCATTTGGCCAAAATGTTTTATTCCACTACTGCGCAGTCCCTCTTAGTTTTTGCGTTCTTTTCATGGTGTATTTGCAGTGAGGGTTTGCAGATTGGTTTGTGAGTGAGATCTCAAGTGTAAGGATCAACCTTCCACTTTGGAGATCCATTGGAGGAGGTCTACTTCAGTTTGTGCATCATCTTCAGTATTCTATATTGTGTTCCAAATTTGAGTTGCAGCTGCTGCCCAACAACTCCGACATTTTTTCCATTTTGTGTGTTTCAGCCAATCCCTTGGAGGATTGAGGTATTTTTTCTTGTAAGGGTTAGAGCTTTTCTCCCCTATTGTATTTGGGCCATATATTGTCATATACATGTGTTGATATCTGTTTGCAACAGTGTTATATCATAGACTGCGTTTTTCTTAGTCTGGGGTTTATGCAGAAATAGCAGTGTTCTTCATGTTCATGTACATGTGTTGTTGAGGCTTGGATTGCTTTTCTTGAGAGGTTGTTTCCTCAAGACTTGTACACTCTTATGCTACTATTATTCTTGGCTATATATATATTCATATTCTTGTCTCACATCTCCTGGAGAAAATGCTTAAGGGTTTATGGATTATTCTCTTGTCTTGCGACACCTCATTCTTGAGGGGTTTTTCTATGTAAACTGTTGTTTAACCTTGCTGAATGCCTATGTCATGTTCCAAAACTCATTCTTTGATCACCCATACTGTTTTACATCTTATCCCTTCAAAAAAAAATGTTTCCCTTGCTTTAGAAAATTTCTGCATACTCAAAGTCATGGGAAATCAGGGTTTTTCTTGACTAGTCGGGAAGGAGGAACTGTTTAATGTAGAAAAACGCCTTTTTTTGAGCTGAAATTCGACATGGAAGTCCCTATTAACCTAATATAACATATTCCAAAACCTTGACCCGTCATTTTAGGGCCAAAATCCTCACCTTTCCCCACCCTTTGCCCTTAAAAGTTGAGTAAAGGTTGCTGCTGTTATTTCTTTGGGTTTCTGAGAATTATCAAACATATTCTATGGTATTTGAAGCCATCATAACTGAATAATGCATTTTTCAGGCATGAGTTGCTGAGAAATTCATTTTCTGGATGAGTTGCCCTGTGATATTGTATATCTAGTTCTATACCACTTGGTGTGCTTATATTTAACTCTTAGATAGAGTCTAGAAAGGGCTAGATAGCCTCTGGATCTCACCCTCTTTTAGAGGCGACATATTCGGGAAATGCCCTCCCAGTCAATCTCTGGTTGGAGTTTCCCGTGTTTTAGAGATATCCCTGAAACGGGATATTATAGTGGTATAAGAGCATAGTTCTGGCTCAACCTGTGGAGCTAGTTATCTATGAAAAATATGAGGATTTCACATCAGCATGATCATATACCCTTTGGAGATTATTTCCGAGAATGGCAGTCCAAGGGGGAAGACTTCAAAGCAGCTTTGCCCTTCAAATATTACTGTCAGCTCAGGTAGGATGAAGGAGGAAGGAACATTAGGGTTTCTAGCATGCAGAGTTCAAATTTGCAGCATACTACTGGGAGGTCACCTCTTCCCATGTATGAGAGATCCACTGGTCCCTGTGAGTCTAAGCCCAAGAAGGCCGGAACGGTGAAAAAGATGAGTTTATTCTCATCTCTTTTCAAATCCAGAGGAAATGCATCCACCTTTGAGGAGGTCAAGAAGGTTGAATAAAAAGAAGAGGAAGTACCATGCGCTTCCTATTCTCATTAAGAAGAGATCACATCACCTCTTGAGGAGGCTTGTGATAACGTTGTTCCACTTATCGAGGAGCAACCACATGTATCAACAGTTGGGGTAGCCAACACTTTTGAGGAAGGGACTCTTGTAGCCCTACAAGAAGTTCCAAATGCACATCAAGAATTTCCACATTCCATTGTTGCAGCAGATTCTTCTGATCAATGTGGAGATCTACTTTTGCAGGAACAAGGGTCAAATCTCATTGCTAATATAGAGCAGCTTGGTTGCACTATGTTGTGCAACATGGAAACACTCGAGGAGGAATCAAACCATCATTCTCATGAACCATTATTGGATTGTACATCACATTGGAGGTTGGGGTTTGAAGCCCTGAAGATTGATGGTAGACATCTTGGAGTAAGAAACCTTTTCTCCCTTCAAGATGACACTTTCTCAATGAGATCCTCTCAGCTCAAAGAGGAACTTATACTTTCAAATCCAAGACCTCATTGGTTTTGGAAGACTATGGATGAAAGGGAGGTCTCAAGGAGAGATCTCATTAGAGATGCACTTGGACACAATTCTTTTCTTCCCTTCTCACAAGAGCAGATAGAAGATGGAGGACATCTTAGGATGGATAACATCTCTCATGCGTGTGTTGGACATCCCTTGAGCCATACACATCATGATGGGAGGTTTTTTCCTACCACCTATTTGATTCTTGATAGGGTCTCATTGATCCCTGAGAAGCTTACATTTCACAATCCCCTAAAGTGAAAAGACAGGAATTTGGTTTGGGAGGATGGTAGCCCTCATGGGAGGAGCACCAAGATGAGGAGAAGAAGGAGGCATCCACAGGTGATTGAGTGGATGTGGATGATGAGCAAGGAGCTAGGGAGCTACCTATAGATCTATGATACCAGGAAGCAGGAGGCTTGGTTGCGCTGGTTACTCTTGAATGAGTTTGGCCATCACTTGTACTTACATAACTATGATACCGGGCAGTAGGAGGCTTTGCTGTGTTGGTTACTCTTGAAAGAGTTTGGCCATCACTTGGCACACACTCTTCCTAAGAGTAGGAGGACAGGGAAAAGATGGCAGGATACTTGCATCATTGAGCAGCATAGAGTATGGATGCATGGTGTTGATATGATACTCATATCATTCATCGTGTCTTCATCACATGATTGGTATGATGGAGGTATGGGGAGGCAACACAATGTCTTGTTGCTTTGGTTGTTTCTGGGAGAGCAACGACAGATTTGCGCTCACACTTTGTATGATGTTGCAGGAAGAGGGTATGGCACTATCTCCTTGGTATTTGATGATGACTTGGAAGCACTTCCTTCTTGGGAAGTATTCCACAATTTTTGCAGCATTATTAGAGGAGTCTTTGACAAGGAGCATGTCAAAGAACAGAGCTTTGTATTGACAGGAGCTTATTTGCATGAGCTCACAATGATGTCACTTTGGAGCAGAACCTTATGGATGAAGTCTTCCCAGCAGAGATATGGTGGATCTATAACCCATAGGTCCCAGGATCACTTCATATTTGTTGCACTTGATGAACAAAGAGGAGGTAATGATGATAGAGACATCTATGGCATATTCTTCTTGACTTGGGTCTTCAAGCATAAGGAGGATTATCTTTTTGCAGCACATGGTTCATTATTCTTCATAGCGGGCCAAAACACTATGGAGGACTCGTGTATGGACCCATGTACCATCTTACTTCTAGCATATGGTGAGGGGTTTGTTTATACATTCATCGATTTGCACACTCTTACCATTCTTATGCAGTGCATTGCTTCACAAAGGGGCAAGCTTGTCACAATGTTCCATGAGTTATATTGGGACAATTTACATGATGGAGGCAGCCATCTCTTTTGTGGCCTTGGGCAAATGTTTTATTACCACGTGTATGTTTAGTTGTTGCACTATAGCATGTACCATATAAAGACATGCATGATTAACCATGTAAAAATAAACATTTTGCCTTGTACTTTCATCAAGCAACAACTTGTAAAACTGCGATGTACTTGTTTGGGAAGCTATTGGTGCCTCTTTGCATCACTTGTAACCTTCAGCGTTTCCTTCATTTTGCTACTAATCATGTCTCCATTTGATGATATAGATAAAATTTGTATGGGAGGCTTGATTATGAGGGAGACACATGAGCTGGATGTGTCTTTGAGTGGGAAGAATTCTCACAATTTCTGCACTACATGTTCTAATGGGAGCATGGGAGGAGATATGGCCACCACAGCCAAATGTTTGTTCTCTTTTGAGGTGGGCCATAAGATTGATATTCATCCATTGTACAACCATGGGCAAGTACTTGATCATGTATTTTTGTTGTTACATTCAGCCATTTACTATCCTTTAATAGATGTGATGAATCATGGAGATTGCTTGCCATGTAATTCTCTGAAGTTGTAGTGGATGAGACTTCACTGTATCCTTGTGAGAAATTGTTTTCATTATGTATCATCATGTAAAACCTTCAGCAAACCTCTCATTAGGATTTTCCATGATCACCATGTCTTATTCTTCATGGATGGATTTTTTTGGGCCAGCTTGTTCTTCATTGTTGGAGGAACCTTCTTTGGAGGATTGTTCTTCACTTTGCCATTGGAGGGAAATAATTTTGTAGCCCAGGATCAACATACACTCTACACTTGTCATGATTGGAGAGAAGGAAAACATGGGGTAAGCTATGATGCTTGCCAAGATCAGATTTTCAGCCCACCTTCATTACCGGAGCTTGAGGTGGAAGAAGATTTTCAGGAGTTGCCTTGTTGGGAGGTGGCTCATTTTGTTTGGATGATTGCATGGGATCCGGGAGGATTGTTGGTGGGATGGTACCATGAGAGATCAGTTTGGGATCTTGGCATTGAGAGATCCCTTCATATCAGGGTGATGCAGAGGTCAGAAAAGATTCAGTGGCGCATCTAGGACCCAAGCACATTCTGTAGTATCGGTGGAGAGTTGTTAAGGCAGTTTCTTGAGGGAAAGAAACACTTTTCCAGGGGGGACTGTAATATTCCTAATTTTTGATAGCAAATTGGAATATTCTATTTTGTTTATTTTTCCATATATAATTTTTAAATAAATAAAAAGTGAGTAAAGAGGGTCTAAACTCACTTAAGTGAAATAAGACATCCACCTAGCAGCACAACGTTGTGACTTAAGTGGGAGTCAAGGGGGGACCTAATACCACGTGAAGAAGGGGGCCTATGTACACTCTAGAAGCTTCTCCAAGCTTCTCTGCAGATAAGGATGAGAATGTGGATAAGGATGAGGATGTGGAGGAGAGAGAGAGGCTAAGTTGGGTTTTGGAGGGAAACCAACGCTATAAAAGATGGAGGAGCCTCCTCATTTCATTCATGCTTGGATTATTGATTTTTGAGTGAGACATTTGTCTTCTTTAGCACGCTAGTTGTTTAGCCTGTCTGCAGCACTATTTAGTGTGACCGAGTGTCTCCGTGCGGAGATCTCACCCTTAGCCCCGGGGAACTTCGAGTGCCTACTCAGGCAAGGTTAGTTTTTGAGCATCATCCTCTAGGACAACATTATTGCTGCAGCATCATAATACTGTGTTGTAGGGTGTTGCAGTGGTGACTTTACGACACCACTTCCTTATCTTGTTTTTGAGAGGGAGAACCCTTCTTTTCTTTGGAGGATCAGGTTGGAGGACATTGGAGCTGATTTGCAGATCTTGGCATTTGGCCAAAGTGTTTTATTCCACTATTGCACAGTCCCTCTTAGTTTCTGCGTTATTTTCATGGTGTATTTGCAGTGACGGTTTTCAGATTGGTTTGTGAGTGAGATCTCAAGTGTAAGGATCAGCCTTCCACTTTGGAGATCCATTGGAGGAGGTATACCTCAGTTTGTGCATCATCTTTGGCCTTCTATATTGTGTTCCAGATTTGAGTTGCAGCCGCTGCCCAGCAACTCTGACATTTTTTCCATTTTGTGTGTTTCAGCCAATCCCTTGGAGGATTGAGGTATTTTTTCTTGTAAGGGTTAGAGCTTTGCTCCCCTATTTTATTTGGGCCATATATTGTCATATCCATGTGTTGATATCAGTTTTCAGCAGTGTTCTATCATAGACTGCGTTTTTCGTAGTCTGGGGTTTATGCAGAAATAGTAGTGTTCTTCATGTTCATGTACATGTGTTGTTGAGGCTTGGATTGCATTTCTTGAGAGGTTGTTTCCTCAAGAATTGTACACTCTTTTTCTGCTATTATTATTTTCTATATATATATTCTTCTTGTCTCACATCTCCTGGAGAAAACACTGAAGGGTTTCTGGATTATTCTCTTGTCTTGCGACACCTCATTCTTGAGGGGTTTTCTATGTAAAATATTGTTTAACCTTGATGAAATAATTATCTGATCATCCATACTATTTTTACACCTTATCCCTTCAGAAAAAAACACTTCCCTTGCTTCAGTAAATTTCTGCATACTCAAAGTCAGGGAAATTAAGGTTTTTCTTGACTAGTCGGGAAGGAGGAACTGTTTAACGTAGAAAAACGCCTTTTTTTGAGCTAAAATTCGACATGAAATTCCCTCTTAACCTAATATAACATATTCCAGAACCTTGACCCATAATTTTACGCATATTTTCTGATACACTCATTTTAGGGCCAAAATCCTCACCTTTCCCCACCCTTTTGCCCTTAAAAGTTGAGTAAAGGTTGCTGCTGTTATTTATTTGAGTTGATGAGAATTATAATACATATTATATGGTAGCTAAATCCATCATACCTAAATAATGCGTTTTTCAGGCATGAGTTGCTGAGAAATTCATTTTCTGGATGAGTTGCCGTGTGATATTGTATATCTAGTTCTATACCACTTGGTGTGTTTATATTTCACTCTTATATAGAGTCTGGAAAGGGCTATATAGCCTCTGGATCTCGCCCTCTTTTAGAGGCGACATATCCAGTAAATGCCCTCATAGTCAATCTCTGGTTGGAGTTTGCCGTGTTTTAGAGATATCCCCGAAACGATATATTACATACACTCTCTCTCCATCTCTCCCTTTTCACTCCCTCTCTCTCTCCACTTCTTTCTCTCTCTATAATTCTTCTTCGCTCCCTCTCTTTCCTTCCAATTCCATTTCTCTATCCCTCCCTCTCTCCTCGTGTTTGGCAAGTCCTCTCTCATCCTTCCTTTCTCTCTCTCACTTCCTCTCACTCCCTCTATCTCTCCACCTCTCTATCTCTCCACCTCTATATCTTCGTCTTTTTTCTTCCCTCCAATATATATCTATAGTTAAGTTAATATATAACGATATATTAATATATATTATTATATAAAAAATTTAATATTTTAATATTAAATTTAATATTGTATTAGTCCTAAGTTATTAATTTTATAACATTAATATTATAATATATTAATATTAATATTAGATTTAATGATGTTTTTTACATGCCATGATTACAAAATTTACAAATATTACAACTTCGATGTGGAAATATTTATGTCTTTAGAGATTTTAATATATCTATAGGATATGGTTTTCCTTTTAAAGATTCATTTTACAAATATTTAACTAAAAGAAATATTAAAGGATTTTGGAGAAAGATTTCATTTCTTTGTGTTCCATTAACCTTTTTACATTATTTTAAGAAATGGTATTGACTTTAGTAAAGAGTAAAGATGTTTAAAATTTTACCTGATTTGGAATTTTGATGTGGTAATTTTTTTTGTTGAAGGTAAATTTTATGATCCATTCAAATTCATTAGTTTTTCAAATAAAAAAGCTACAATACAATTATCTCATGCGTTTAATAGTTATTTTATCATATACGTTGTAGAATGTGCTTATGGGTGCAAAAATATTTTATATTCTCCAGCCTAATATGATATAGGTGTTGTAATGTAATGTTTAACATTTTGACTATGTCAAATTTTTAGTAGATGTTGTAATATAATGGTGTTGAGTACCCATGGTATTGGCACATGGTATTCATATGGAATGTAGGGAAGGAATTAAACCAACCTAGATTCATCTTTACTCCAGATTTACCATGTGTCGGATCTAGGCTGGTTTTATTTTACTTTTATTTTTATTTTGTTTTATTTTGACCAAGTCAAAATGTCAAACATTAAAACATCTCTAATCTACCACAGTGGGCAATGTTAGAGAGATTATCTCGGCTCAAAGATTCTTAATAACCTTCAAATTTAATTATTTCAAAATTATTTTATCTTTTCTTATTCAATTTAAATACTTTTTTAGCTTCATGGGAAACATAGGACAAGCGTAGTGAAAATGAAGTGTTATGTATCTCGATATTTTAGGTTCAAATCCCTAACCTCACTATATGCTAAAAAGGCATGGCTAGTAGTAGTTAAATCTCACCTACATTTGTAAATGACATATATTTTATTTTCAAATAAAATTTAATATATTTAAAAAATCATTAAACAAAATTTCCAACTAATATAAATTTAATTATTATAATTATGATAATTAATTATATAATTATAATAATTAATATTTAAAAAAAAAAAAAAATTCCACCCATACAATATGTGTCAACCAAAGATAATATGTCAACTAATATTACTAAGTACCACCAATTCCAATTCCGATACATAATCATTAAATATTAAAATTGTAACCGAGGGTTATACTCCATTCACATTTATTTAAGACATAATTATATTTTATTTATATAAGATATAATTAATTTTTTTTTTGAGTTCAACAAGATTATATTTTTATTTTGTCTAATATATCACTTTGATATAATCAATATAAATGTTTACATCTTCATCATCATGTCTAATATATATCATTTTGATTGGGGATTGAACTAGTGAATTCATATTAAGGCGGGGAATTGAACCAATGACTTCATATCAAGGTGGGGAATTGAACCAACGACTTTACATTTTTTTTTTTTAAAGTTGGGTGGGACTACATCTTCATCATCATCTCTAGTATATATCATCCCGATCGGGGGGGAATTGAACTAGTGACTTAATATCAAGGCGGGAAATTGAAACAGTGACTTTACATCAAGGAGTGCCTTAATAAAACACCCAATCACCATCTACACCTGAACACTGTCTAGCTAAGACCCATGAACAACAAAAAGGGGGTGGAATTGAACCAGTGACTTCATATCAAGGCGGAGAATTGAACCAGTGACTTTACATTTTTTTTTTGTAAGTTAGGTAGGACTACATCTTCCTCATCATGTCTAATATATATCATCCCGATTGGGGGGAATTGAACTGGTGACTTCATATCAAGCTGGGAAATTGAACCAGTGACTTTACATCAAGGAGTGCCTTAATAAAACCCCTAATTTCCATATGAAGCCAATCACTATCTATCTAAAACCCCTGAACAACAATTATTTTTTAACTAAATAAACTTTTTTATGTTTTTTTCTTCAAAATCTACCATTTTTTATTTTTTTTAATAAAAATCCTAATTTTGATTGAGGAGAGAGTAAATGTCCCAAGAATAAATGGGAGAGTCGGAGGATATGCCGAGCCTTATAACTCTCCAGCAAGTATATTGTGAATGTTATATACGTGAGAGTCTCTATGTCTACATTGTCAATTATTGTGTATGTGGAATATTCTATGCAATTTGACAAGAAATAAGGAAAAGGAAAAGGGAGAACACGTCATGTTAGGATATTCTGACACATAGGAAATATTTAAGGATAACTTAGCCTAGTGTAGAGTTAGGTAAATTGTGTTTCTTTACTATGTACATTTGTAACTTATAATCTGACAATCACGATGTGTAGTGATCCGAAAGTTCACTCTCTCCTCGGTATTAACGACACATGATCTGTGGCTTAACACCCGATTGGTCCATGATCTCTATTTAAAGAAAATGGAGGGTCATTTGTCCGTTAACCATTTATGAGAGAAACATATGTAAATTTTTTTTTTTATATTAATAAATTGCCTGAAGTGGCTGCGTTGGCTCAAGCCGTGGACTGTTTTCCTCTTCGAGGGTTTTAACCATGTGATAATACTGGTGTATTGATTTGTGATCCGTTTGTAAGCGGTGACCTTTGGTTTTTTATTTACGGAACTTACCCTATAAATTCCTACATGGTATTGGAGCTATTTTGAGGGCCACATCCGTTGTTGATCCAAATCCAAACCCGGTTTAATTGCATGTGACTATCCTTTTGTAGATCTGCTATTTCTAAACATTTTTTGGCCTCGATAACTACTCTGTTGTGTCTGTAGCATCTGTTATAGTGAGGAACACCTTTCGTTTTATGTGAAAAGGTTTCCAGTTGCCTAAGTTATGTCAGTTTAGATTTGGAGGTATAAAGTATATGTTTTTGCAATTATATTTGTTAATAGTTCTGCTTATGTTGGTTCCGTCTGTTTATTTCGATTTTTACATTTTATTTATTTTCCAGATATATACCCTCTTCTCTGTGTATGCTCTTTGCTTTGCGTTGAGTGTGATCTCGGCAAATCAGAAACATGAAGAAGGGATTTCTTTGCTACGTATGCTCTTTCCCCACGTCTTTGTGTGATCTCGGGAAATCAGAAATAGTGAAAAAATAGATAGTTGTCGGTAAGGCTAACCGAAAATCTAACATTATACCATAAGGCTTGTATTTCATTTTTTTTTTTTGCTTGATTTTTTGTGCAAGAAAAATCACGCACACCGAAGACTAAAAAATCTAAACAATTACAAAATCCTTTTACTATCTCACTTGGTGAGAAGTTAGTTTATGAGAACAGAGGTCTTGGGTTGAAGTCTCTTTCTCAAGCTTCTTTTGTAAAAAGTTTTTTGTTAAAGGGGTGGGAATTTTTTATTTTTATTTTTAAATTTGAATTTCATCATCAAATTTCAAACTGTTCCTGTAACTATTTGGCATCTACAACTTAGTTTTTTTTAAAAGGCATAACTTCTTCATTCGGAAGCCATTTTTCAAGTTGTTTTTTTTAATCAACCTAATTTTTCGAGGCCTTTCCATTCGAGCAGTTAGTTTTGGCTTCATTAAAAAAAAAAAAAAGGAAAGTGCATTCCTGATTATTATTAACAGCATCAATTATTTCCAAAGGCTACCTCACATGGTAGATATACTTAGAAGTAAAGGGGTTTATAGAATAGCCATAGGACAAGAAACTAAAACTTTTGATGATGATAAAGACGCCAAATGGGAAAATAAACAAGATCAAGAACGAGGGTTGATAGGAATGTCCATTGCTCAAGATCTTCGATTTCATATCCTTGACATTGACAACCCTCATGAAGCCCTAGAAAATCTAATTATTGTCTTTAGCATTCAAAATCAAATCAGGGCCCACCTGCTTGAAAATGAGTTGCTTACTTTGGACCCTAGTAATTTCTCCTCTATTGATGACTTTTTGTCCAAATTAAAGACCCTTAGACTTCTTTTAGAAGTTTGTAAGGTCAAAAAGGAAGATGGTAACCTCATCTATTGCATTCTTTCTATGCTTGGCCCTGCATACTCTGTATTTGTTTCCACCTTCCATTCCACTAGAGAAGCCATCATTTCTTCAGGAACCACCTACAAGAACCCCTCTTTTGATGCCTTTTGCGATTCTTTGATAATATAACAAGAAAAAATCTTACACCTTGGTCTTATCACTTCTAGAAATGCTTCTAAGAAAGCCTTAGCAGCCCAACAAAAATCATATCAAAAGAATCCCAAGAAGCAGTATCCTAAAAATTATGGTGCGAAACCAAACAAGGGTCCTAAGCAATTTCATCCGCAAACTAAAAAAGAAACTCACCAAAATGATAAGGAAAATAAAAACAAAGGGAAGAAGACAAACAGAAATTGCAAATTTTGTAATCGTGATGGCCATATAGAGTCCAAATGTTTTAAGAAGATGGAAGCCTTAGAAGCACCAATGAAGAAGCACAACATCAATTTGGAGCACTCTTCACCTTCATCTTCAGGAATGGCACTTTCTGCTTGTGGGTGTCAAGAATCAAGATCTGGTTATGCATTAAATGTATTTTCTTCTTCTCATTCTCATGAGTGGCTCATTGATTCTGGAGCTTCTTACCACATGGCCAAAAATAAAGCCATTTTTTCTTCTTTAAATGATTGTAACACAAAACATATTTATGTTGGTGATGATAGATCTCTTAGTGTTGTAGGATCTGGAACCATTCATCTAAATAATGGTTAGTTAAATGATGTACTATGTGTTCCTAACTTGTCATGGAACCTTCTATTTGTTTATTAGATAACTCATTTAGGTGAAGGGAAAATAGTGGAATTCTCACCTCATGATGTTGTAATCAAGGACCACAAAGATCCTAGACATATTTTAGTTACTGGCATTGTTGATGATTCCACAAGGTTGTATAATTTTGACAACTTTGGGTCATCATGTCTTCCCTCCATTTTTGTTGCTCATAATGATGAAGTGAGCAAACTTTGGCATGAGTGATTTGGTCACTTAAACTATCGCTCTCTTCAAACTCTATGTAAAGAAAATATGGTGACAGGTCTTCCTATAGTATCTTGACGAGATGGTGTTTGCTCTGGATGTGTACTTGGAAAACATCATAGGGATAGTTTTGACAAATGTGCCTCTTGGCATGCTTCAGCCCCTTTGTAGCTTGTGCACAATGATTTATGTGGTCCACTTCTTGTTGTCTCTTTCTCTGGTTGCAAGTACTTCTTAACTTTCATTGAAGATTTTTCTAGACACACTTGGGTATAATTCTTAAAACTCAAGAGTGAATTTTTTAACATGTTCTTGGCCTTTAAGGCCTTTGTTGATAAACGATCTAGACATCAAATTCTCAAGTTAAGATCAGAAAATGGAGGAGAATATGTTAATAAAAAATTTATCAACTTCTACACTGAGCATGGCATTTAATTGCAACATACTGTTCCATATACTCCACAACAAAATGATGTAGCTGAAAGGAAGAATCGCACCTTAAAAGAAATGGCTAATTGTATGCTTCAATCTAAAGGGCTTAGTCTCAATTTTTGGGCAGAAGCAATTAACAGTGAAAATTACATAGTAAATCGCACCCCTACTAAGGTTTTAAAGACTATAACTCCAGAGGAAGCTTGGAGCTCAATCAAATCAGATGTAAGTCACTTTCATGTTTTTGGAAGTGATGCTTGCCCCCATATTCTAGATGTGAAACATAAAGCCTTATTTTTGTTGGATATTCTGAAGATGTCAAAGGATATAGACTTCTTAAACCAAAATCCAAAAATATAATCATTAGAATAGATGTAAAATTTGATGAAAAAATATCAGCCTGCGAGCCTAGTTCGGCGGGTGTGCCACCTTTGGCTTGTGAGCCTGATTCGGAATATGTGCCACCTCTCTCTCTCTCTTCTATTTTTAATATCATTCCTTCTAGTTCAGACGATGACAACAAGGATGAAAATCCTCCTCCACCTCTTGAAGTTATTCCTTTTACTCCACAGCTTCCAAGATGGGTCCACTCTACCCGGGATGTAGCAGGTTCTCTTGTAGGTGACCCTGCAGATCGACAAGATACATGTTATCAGTTCGAAAGAGCCTCTTCTTTATTGGCTCAAGTTCCAGAAAATCCTGATCTAGAAACCTTTGAAGAAGCTTACAGTCATCCAGATTTGGATGAAGTTATGAATGAAGAATATCGTTCCTTATTGGAAAACGATACTTGGGATCGTGTTCCTCTTCCAAAAGGAATAAAACTTGTCAGATGTAGATGGGTTTAGAAAACAAATTTTGGACCAGATGGAAAAGTGGATAGACATAAAGCTCATCTTGTTTCTAAATTATTTTCACAAGTTGAAGGCATTGACTATACTAAAACCTTTTCCCTGTTGCCAAAATGAATTCTATCTACCTTGTTCTATCCCTTGCCGCCTCCTTTAAATGGGAAGTCCATCAAATGGATGTTAAATCTGCCTTCTTACATGGAGATTTGCATGAAGAAATCTACATGGAACAACCCCTTGGCTTTATCCAAAACGAATCCAGCTTTGTTTGTCACCTTAGGAAGTCTCTCTATGGTCTCAAACAAGCTCCTCGGGCTTGGTATGCAAAAATGGATAGCTTTCTATTAGATAATGGCTTTTCTAGGTGTCATTCTGATAACACTGTCTATACCAAGAAAGTGGGCAAGTCCTTCACCATCCTTGTTCTTTATGTTGATGATCTTATCATTACTGGTAGTGATCCCAACCATATAAACCATGTGAATTCTAGCTTCAAAAAGAATTTTGAAATGACAGACTTAGGACACTTGCATTATTTCCTTGGTTTTCAAGTCTTGCAATACAAAGAAGGTATTAACCTTTCTCAGTCTAAGTATGCCTGTGATATTCTATGCCACTTTCACATGGAAGATTGTAAGCCAGCCCCTTCTCCCTTTCATTTTGGATTCAAGCTTTCAATCACTTGTACTACCCCTGAAGTTGATGCTACATTATACTGCCAACTTGTTGGTAAACTTCTGTATCTAACCCATACCTATCCTAAACTTCCCTTTGTTGTTGGTCTTGTCGTTCAGTTTACGCACCAACCTCATGAAAGTCACTGGAAAGCAGTTAAAAGAATACCTTGATATATTTGAGGTACAATTTAGTTTGGGATTCATTACAGTGCAGGAGCTTCTCCATTGTTGATTGGTTTCACTGATTCTGATTGGACTAGTGACCTTGATGATCGAAAGTATACTACATGATATGTATTCACTCTTGGTTCAGGACCTATTACATGGTCTTGTAAGAAAAAAAGGTTTCCATCTCTCTTTCTTCAGTAGAAGCAGAGTATCGTGGTGTAGTTGAAGCTAGCAAGGAAGCCATGTGGCTTCATCAGATCCTGTCTCAATTTGGTCTTCATTAGAAACATCCAACTACACTTTAGTGTGATAATCAGAGTGCCATTCAGCTATGTAAAGATCCAATTCAGCATCAGCATATGAAACACATTGAGCTCCACATACACTTCATCAGAAAGCTTATTTATGATCGTGTTCTTGAAGTGCAGTATTGTCCAACCAATGATCAAGTAGTTGATATCTTTACAAAGGCTCTCACAGAAGCGAAGTTTATCAAACTTCGATCCATGCTTGGAGTTCAGGAAAGTTATCATTAAGGGGGGGATAGGCTCTAATGCCTCCTTCCTTCTCCTATTGTGTCACCTTTGTAAATCCTTCAATCCTATCCCAATTTGTTCTTAAGGGGGGATGTTAGGATATTTCGACACGTAGGGAATAGGCTCCTTTTGTGTCACCTTTGTAAATCCTTCAATCCTATCCCATGTTGTTCTTAAGGGGGGATGTTAAGATATTCTGACACATAGGAAATAGTTAAGAATAACTTAGTCTAGTGTAGAGTTAGGTAATATGTGTTTCTTTACTATGTACATTTGTAACTTATAATTTGACGGTCATGATTTTTAGTGATACGACGGTTCACTCTCTCCTCGGTATTAATGACACTTGATTTGTGGCTTAAAACATGATTGGTCCATGATCTCTATTTAAAGAGCATGGAGGGTCATTTTTTCGGTGTTTATGAAAGGAATATATGTAAATTTTCTTTTTATATTAATAAATTGCCTGAAGTGGTCGCGTTGGCTCAGGCCATGTACTATTTCCCTCTTCGAGGGTTCTAACCATGTGATAATACTGTTGTATTGATTTGTGATCTATTTGTGAGCAGTGACCTTTGGTTTTTGATCTACGGAACTTACCCTATAAATTCCTACACATCATTGTAAACGTATTAAGTCATCTATTTATGGGCTCCCAATCCTAACTCTAACATTTTTAATATTTATAAATTTATAATATATTAAAATACATCATTTATATATCTATGTGAATTTTAAACTACATGGTATGAATACAAATGGTATAGCATTTTATAAATAGGTAACTTTGTGTATTTAATTTTTAAAACTATTATAATCTAGGTATGAATTCAAATGGTATACAATTTTATAAATTGGTAACGATGTGTAGTTAATTTTAAGAACTGTTATACTTTAATAAATTAGTTACTTATAATATAGGAAATTTATTATTAGAGATAGAGTCTTAAGCACGAGTGATAAATATGGATTAGCATCACTCGAAATCTTCTTCTGGAATGTCATGGTTTTCCATGGTGTAAAGGTATTATGTTAAGTTGGATCTTGAGTGATATTGATCTTATTTTTTTAGTTGAAACTTGGGAACATGACGAATCTAGGGTCACTCACCTTAATGGATTCACTCTTTTGTCATCTTGGAGTAAGAAATCCTCCCAGAGGGGTTTTGGTGGTATAGCCTGTTATATAAGGAGCATCATTTCCTCTCACATCCGAATTCATAAAATCGACCCCTTGAATGAATACATTTGGATTGAGATCTCTTATTCTACCATCAATAAGATATTTCTTGCAATCTGTTATTTCGCTCCTATCAACTCTACATCCTATAACAAAAACAACTTGGATAAGAATTGTCCTTTCAATAACTTAGAAAAAGACATCTACAAACTAAGGAATGAAGGTAATATATTTTTTCTTAGGGACATTAATGCTATAATTTCTACTAAACAAGCTATTATGTTAAGTAACAACTCTAACCCTGACCCCTTGTGGCTTGATGAAGATCGTAACTTAGCTAATAGATTCAAGAGAAAATCTAAAGACATAATCAAGAACTTATTTGGCACCGAGCTCCTCAAAATTTGTAGTTCCTAGGGCCTAATAATTTGTAATGGTACTAACAAGTGGCCTTCCTCTGGTCAGATGACTTGTTTCCATGGGCTGGGTAGTGTCATGGATTATGCTATTTCTAACACCCATGTCCTCAACCGTATTACAAAATTTGAGCTACTTAACGGGTATGAGCCTGACTCTCATCACAAACCTTTGTCTTTATCCCCCAATCTTGTTATGCATACCACCCACATGTAGGAGACTAGTGAAAGAAAAAGAGACATTCACTTCGATAGAAGCAGTGTTGAACTTTTCTTAAGGGATCGAGATAGGGATTTAGGCTCCCTAAATTATAATAACAACATTGATCAAATTTATTACCATTTTAATACTACCCTTTACGCTACCATTAGGAAGTTCTCTAATGAGACTTCATCTAAGAAGAATAATAAAACTTCCAATCCTTGGCATGAAAATGACTAAAATTTTGCTAGGAAAGCAATCAGAGACACTCCTAATGAAATAATTAAGCTATGGAATATAAGTATATATAAATCTCTCATCAAAAGGAAGAATAAATGATATATTAATAAGAGATAAGAGAATCTTCTCGACATTTCTAAAGTTGTGCTCAGAAAGATTTTGCGGAATGTGCTTGTTCGTAAAACTAAAGATGATTATACTATGCCCTTATAAAATTGGGACAACTATCTTAAGAAGTTGTATGACTCTTCGGATACCATGGGAACCATCTTAAAAAATCCTATTAAGGAAGATGTATTCTCTTTGGAAGACCTTGAGTCTGGGATTAATAAGCTTGCTAATGGGAAAGTTAAAGATATTGAAGGATACCAAGCTGCGATCATTAAAATGGGAAGATCTATCCTCATTCCTCATCTCCACAAGCTTCTCAATTTAGAAGTAAAGCATGGTTTCCCTAAGCTTTAGATGCAAAGCCTTATTGTTCCTATATTTTAAAATAGATATAAAATTGTTCCCTCTAACTACATGACCATTATGATTAGCCACATCCTAGCCATGCTATATGGGATCATTTTGGAAAAGAAGCTTAGCCTTTGGCTTGGAAACCATGGTAAAATAGCTAAAGGATAGGCTAATTTTAGGAGACGTCACTTGATTATCAACCATCTTGTCACTCTAAGGATCATTGTAGAGGAATTTCGGAATAGTAAATTTGATCTCTTATGTTGTTTTGTGTACTTTAGAAAATATTTCAACACTGCTACTCGAGATAAGCTCTGGGAGAGACTTGAAGAGATCATGGTTCCTCGCGAACTGAGGATTTTTGTGATCTGCCTCTACGAGACTGTCATTTCCAAGATTAAGACCAATGAAGGGTGGTCTAAAGATATTAATTGAAATATCGGGGTTAAGAAAGTGTTTCCCTTATCCCCTACCCTTGTTTACATTTAAATCGATAAGCTAGAGGAGTGTTTGGAAACTGTTGGTTGCAAGCGCACCGAGCTTGCTGGTACACTCACTAATCTTATCCTTTATGCTAATGATATCATTCTTCTTGAAAAAATCCATGATGACCTAGACAAGCAACATAAGACTCTTCATGTCTACTACTCCATGATGTGTATGACAGTTAATACCAACAAGACTAAAGTCATGATCATTAAATCAAAAAATATCACCCATGGTAGTTTCGTCTACGATAACCATTTCTTATAGAAGGTTTCTTCTTATAAATATTTGGGTATTGATTTTCCTCATCAAATCAACTGGAATTATAGCATCAAGAAAAGGATTATTAGAGGCTGAAACTCTTATTATGAGCTTGAAAACAATTGTAAATCAATTCATCTTTTCATTTGGAGTGAAAAAATTTTCCTCTTTAAGACACTCATCACCCTTATTGTCTTATACAGATGTGAAGTTTGGGGTTGCAGTATATCCAGAGAGTCATGGAGAAATATTGAGATGATTCAAAAGCAATTCATAACCTACAACCTCAAGATCAAGGGAAATACTCCCTATCCTATCCTCTTGATCAAAGTTGGCACGTCTCTCATTGAAAGCATGACTATGTTTAGATATATGATGTATAAGAATAATATTTACAACATGGAATCCAAGAGGCTCCCAAAAATTTCTTCTAACTTTAGTCAAAACCCCTACCTTCACCTCAAGTGTGGGTGGCATAATGATTCTTGGTCTTGGCTCAATCATTGGGGGATTAAGGAGGAGATCATCATGCGAAGAAAGGATAGTGTCAAAGATACTATTACCTCCAATTTTAAGGATAAGATGTGGGATGATAAGGAGAGAGAGGGTAAAAGGAATATAAGATACTATAAGGAGGTGATCAACCCCACCCTTGATAACCAGAATTATATCTCTGAATTGACCAAGATTAAGAAAAAAATGAACATCTCTGAGATAAGAACTAATTCTCATGAGATTCGAAGTGAAACTGGGCAGTGGTCTACTACTAAGACTCCCTGGGACAATAGAATCTATCATATTTGTGATACTAAGAGGATGCAAGATAAAAAAACCACTTCATTTTAGACTACCCAACTCTTACTAACATCCACTCTCAATTCCCTAACATCTTCCACACTTCCAATCTTGTTGACTTATTAAGTCAAAACAACTATAACGATTTTGGAGCGCTTATTTCCCTTCTTTTTTACCACAGAAGAACATCAATTAAATTACTTTTCTTTTCTTGAGATATGATAGACTGCATTGGTCTTAGTGGATGTTAATCATCATCATCATCATCATCATCATTATCAACAGTTGATTATCTTAAATTTTATTGTGTTTTTTCTTTGTATATTGAAAAAACACCATGGTAAATACTCATCGTTTTTTTTTTCACATTTATACTATAGTATATATTTTATTTTAATAAATTTTAAATTAATATATATTTTAAGTAATGAAATTTTAATATTTTATATTTTATTACTATTAATAATTAATATTTATTTATTTATTTTAATTATTCAGTTATATAATAATATAATTTTAAAAATTTTGATTTTGTTAATAAATTCTTAAAGCGATTGGATACAATGGTGAGTATTTCACTATTGGGAAAGGTTCATTTCTCATGAGGTTTTCCATGGAGCCATGTGGGTACCTCAAGGTGGGTTTCCTCCAAGCCATGTGAGGACCTCTAGGTAGTGGTTCAACATTGCCCACACTCATGTCTTCATTTGTCTTCGAACGATATTAGTTCAACTGGTTTGGGATCTTTGGAGGCATGTTTTAATTGATTTGTTTATGGTATTTATGAAATAGTTGTAGTGTAGTTATCGATTCTCTAGAAAATCTAGTTCTAATAATAAAAATAAAATTATGTTAATAAATAATATTTTAACTAGAAATTTCTTAATAAGATCATTCATTTGTCATTGGAATCCTTCTGGGTTTGATATTTGTATAAATAATTATATACATTAAAATTTCCTACTCTACTCCTCATAACAAGTTCTCAAAAAATGAAAATTGGCTAGAGGGGAAGTTAGATTTGAAACCCTTGTCTCCAGTGGCGGCCAATTTGGCCTTCGAAAATCACATGCAATAGTGGTTTCTATAGCTCTCGAAGGTTCTTAGGTTGGGAAAGTTTATCGTCCTTCAAAATCCTAATTCTAGAAACCATGATGTTAAAAAAACCCTCTTTTCCCTAGACCATGATATTATGCTAATGCGATCAATAAATTTAGAGGGCACCAGGACAATATTGATGGTCTTGAACCACTAGTGATGATGGGTTGAAAAAATGCGTGGGAGACATGATCTTCAATTAAAATTAATAAGAAGGTCATGGAGAAGGTGGATAAAATTCAATTAGGGGATGACCTAAACAATCCCATCAATTAGGAATTTTCCTTCAGAGGAATATTTGAAGTAAACCCATGAATTTCTTCCACCATATGGCTCTTCTTGCATCCATGCCAAGGCAATCACCTCAAATCTTATGATCTTTATGGTTTTTGTGAGGCCATTCTAAAGGGCTCGTTTTTTTTTGTAGGTCAAAGCCACAGATCATACCTCTTCACTCATAGGCATAATTCATAATAAAACAAGAATTCCCTATGGATTTATTTATCTCCTACATGAAGGTAGGAAGATTCAAGATTGGAAATTTCTCAGAGTGGGACATAGCCAAGGATGCCTCAATCTATTTAGTCTTAATATTAAATGGTGTGGAAATTATATACAATATGCATGTATATATCCAAACTCTCCTGATCTCACAATATTTATCTTCTTGAAAAATACAGAATCCTTCCACTATAATTCTTGCGGAAATTTAATCAACAATTGCAAAACACATGAAGCAATAAAAACACACATAACATAGTTGTTTAACGGGAAATCCTGAAGCTAAAAACCCCAAATATATATTATGTAAGATGGAGATCATATGAAAATTTCATACAAACATACAAAGCTTATCAGAAGCTCTCAGTATAGTACAACTGTCATACATTATACAGGCCTAATCTTGCAAATCCATGCACCGATCTTTGCCACTTGCTAGCCTGCCTCCACTGCGCAATCCAAGCCGATTAAAAAGACCAATTCAATTTAATCCCACTCTCATTGACTACGTGATTATCATTGGTAACTCTAATGTATATGTAGATGCAATTCATGCATCACTAGTAGTCACGACAGATAGTCTATCTTGTCGTTTCACGTATCTCTCCACTGGTCGCCACTGAAACTGCCATGCACTGTAGTTGACTGATGTATTCTTCAGTTGATTAATGAGTTACTATTTGTGAATTAATTAACTAATTAATTCACTCCACTCTCACTAGTGTATCAATCAGTTAGACTAGATACAACTAGCTCAACTGAGCCTAATTGAGTTAAACTGAACACAACTCCACCAACTACTTCAACAACTCCACCAAACTTTGCCACATGAGTTCTAATTGAAGTCCTCCATGCAATAGCTCCACTTAACCCTCAAGAATAGCGTAATTCCTTCTGTTAGATCCTGTGCCACATCTGTGCACTTAACTAAAGTGCTCCAAGAGAATAAGATAATGTTTAGAGTCCAAATATTATTAAGAGCTAATAATATTCGACATATCTATTTTTAGACTGGAAATCTAAAAATAGATTCTACCCAATATGTCTAAAAATATAAGTCCATATATTTTTCCAACTTGACCAACCATCCACAAATAGCATCCTGCAACTCATAGAATATGATAGACATGTCTAAAAATAGACATAGTCTAAAAACAGAGTTTGCGACAAAAATCACCTGTGTGGGCCCCACCTAGTTTAGGTGATAACTTTCCAACTAGGATCAGGAATGATGTTTTAGGATGCCTCCTTCACTGTTTCTTGTTGCAATCTTCAACACTCCCTCTCAACAGGAAAGGACTTTCTTTGCATGTGACATGCAACTCCATGCATTTGCCCTGCAACCTTTTCAAGTGCCATGCAACTCCATGCATCTGCTCTGCAACTCTTCTGAAATTGAATAGGCTCCAAAAAAATCAATCAATCTGGTGCATCTATCATCAAAGTCTTCGACTTCTGCTTAGCTACTACACATGTCTTCAGGAACCACTGCGCTGTTGAAATCTGCACCCATGCACTTTGCACTTGCTGTCAAATCTGAACCACGCTCCAGTATCTGACACTGTCACTTTGATATGCCTGCATCAATCCAACTGATCATGCTACTGCTACTCTATGGGCTCCTCGTAGCCAGGTTCAATTCATGAGATCCACACCATCTTAATGAATCCTACCTATAAATTTCTTCTTGGGATTAATCATGCATGTCACCCCACCTCTCACCTGGTGGTATAGCTGCATGCACTCCCTCTACCCATCTGGCAGGAAATTTCTCTGCATGAGTGGTTGCTCCCACTCCATGATCCTCATCTTGTGGCTGCTCCACATCCCAAGGTTCACTCTTACACGCATGCAAATCCTGCTCCCTCTCAAGCTTCAATTGTATGGCTTTCTTACACTTCCCAACAGTAGGAAGCTCCGTAGAAATTCCATCTACTTCAAATCTATAAATATTCTTCTGCATCTCCAGTTGTGGCTGCTCCACAACCTTTTGAGACTGATTCTCACGCTGCATGTTGAGAGGCTCCCTCTCAACCACCAAGTCACTAATGTCTTCTTTTCTCCTCAAATCTTTGCATGCATCTTGTACCTCGGTGCATGTAGATTCTTGGCTTGCGCACATTACAATTGTCCCATCGTCGCAAAATTTTCTAACAAAAAGAGCTAATTTTAAATCGATGATATCTCCCTCATCCGAGTTCCGATTCGACCGGTTTTTCTTTTTCAATTTGGGTATTTTTGCGCAAGGAATCAAAATATGCTATTTGTTTCTGAAAAAATTTCTTCACCAAAAATTTCAGATATTCTCTGCAAACTCGTGCACCCAAAAAAACCTGCTCTCATTACATGTAGAAAATCTATAACACAACTCCGATACCATGTAGAAATTATATACAATATGCATGTATATATCCGAACTCTCCTGATGTCACAATATTTATCTTCTTGCAAAATACAAAATCCTTCCACTATAATTCTTGCGAAAATTTAATCAACAATTGCAAAACACATGAAGCAATAAAAACACACATAACACAGTTGTTTAACAGGAAATCCTGAAGCTAAAAACCCCAACTATATATTATGTAACATGGAGATCATATGAAAATTTCATACAAACATATAAAGCTTATCACAAACTCTCAGTACAGTACAACTGTCATACACTATACAGGCCTAATCTTGCAAATCCATGCACCGATCTTTGCCACCTGCTAGCCTGCCTCCACTACATAGTCCAAGATGATTACAAAGACCAATTCAATGTAATCCCACTCTCATTGACTGCGTGATTATCATTGGAAACTCCAATGTATATGTAGATGCAATTCATGCATCACTAGTAGTCACAACAAATAGTCTATCTTGTCCTTTCACCTATCTCTCCACTGGTCTCCACTGAAAATGCCATGCACTGTAGTTAACTGATGTATTCTTCAGTTGATTAATGAGTTATTATTTGTGAATTAATTAAGTAATTAATTCACTCCACTCTCACTAGTGTATCAATCAGTTACACTAGATACATTAGACTAGATACAAACTAGCTCAACTGAGCCTAACCGGAAAGAACCGAACACAACCTCCACCAAACTCACAAGAGTTCTAAACTCACCTCCGATGGAATAGTTCTGACTAACTTCGCAACAGGCATTCTTTCCGCTGCACTGGCACACATCCGTGCAATTTCAATCAAGTGCTCCAACAGGTCAAGATAATTTTTAGAGTCCAAATATTATTAAGAGCCAATAATATTTCGATATCTATTTTTTTAATCGAGAAATCGAAAATAGATTCCACCCAATATGTCTAAAAATAGAAGTCCATATATTTTTCCAACTTGGACCAACCATCTGCAAATTGCATCCTGCAATTATAGAATATGATCGACATGTCTAAAAATAGACATAGTCTAAAAATAGACTTTGCGATAAAAATCACCTGTGTGGGCCCCACCTAGTTTAGGTGATCACTTTCCAACTAGGATTAGGAATGATGTTTCAGGATGCCTCCTTCACTGTTTCTTGTTGCAATCTTCAACAAATGATAGAGCTAAAGGATAGGGTGCATCCTCCTCCTTCCAATCCAAATCCTTCAAATATGCCCTAAAGCCAGGGATTTCTCCCCCAAAGCTAAAGATCTCTCATGACTAACATTCATTGTGGATCATACAACTGACATTCCATCTATTGAAGTGGAAAATATTGTAGCCAACCTAGATTACGTTGATTATACATGACATGTGATTATTTTTCATTTTAATGGATTTTGTCCATTGACATCTACGCTTCGCGAATGGGTTCATCAAAACTGGTCCCCAGAAAGACATATGTTTGTTTTTCTTGAATGGATTCTTTGTGGTATTATTAAAAAAAATTAGACAATTGTGAGAAGGTCTTTGATCAGGGACCCTAGTTTTGGAGCCAATATAGCCTCTCATTTGAACCATGGTTTCTTGATTTTAATCCTCTTTCGATGACAACTTTGGCCGGTGAAGTCTCAATAAGGCTTCCTAAATTTCCTATTCATTTGATACATATAGACATCTTAGTCATTGTGGGAAACTTTCTAGGCCAGTTCATTAAGACAGAGACTAAGAGGCTTGAGAAGTGCATTGTCACATTTTCTCATATATATGTTAAAATAGATCTTAGCAAAGGGCTTCTAGAAAATCTTCGTCAAGTGGAGGGACAGAGCTTGTTCATTGCTAGCGAACTATGAGAACATTGCTTTCCACTACTAGAGATGTCAACAACTCATTCATCTTAAAAATGCCTTCCCTTTTTCTCAAGGACCCATGTTCACTTAGATGCTAAAACAAAGAGTTGTGGTTTGCAAGAACAAAAGAATATAAATGATCTGTGGATTCTTCGATGCATAATAAGGACATCATTCAATAGCAAAAAAATCCTACTTCCAAATCAACTCCTTCAGACTCAACTCAACCACATGTAGAACCATCTCATCCCTTAGTTAAGGCGGTCCACCCCTAAACTGAAAACGAAAGATATTCAACCATAATATTATATTTTTCAATGAGTGGGCACAAACAATTCCACGAATTAGATCACTTGAATTGTGATAAGGAAACAACAACTAATGTAGAACCCTCGATATAGGGATCTTCTCAAAGAAATTCAACCATTATATCCTCTACATTTGTTCCTAAGAACTCCTCGAAATGGATTGATGCCCATAAGAGAAAATGAAAAAAAGAAAAATCCATTATCAGTTTTGGGCTCTAAGAGTAGAATCATAGTAAATATATTGTCTTGCACTATAATGACGTGTGACAAATGGAATGATATAATTTAATATATAGAAGTAAGACAAATTAACTTAACAAAATAATATCATCCATTTATAAATTATTAAAATAATAGTTTAAATGTTATATAGTTTATAAATTCTTAGCTTGCAAATGGGGTAGCAAGCTAAGTGGGCTTGATTGTGGGGAAAACTCCACAGTTAAGCATGCTTGAGCCAGAGGAGTTCTGGGATGGGTGACCTCTTGGGAAGTCCTGATTACCGGGTGCAAGTCCCGGAAGTGATGATTGATGCTATGTGATTCATTTCACTACTTTCAATTCCACTTCGATGCAATAAGTGCTAAGTAGACTATTCAAAAATCATGAAAAATTAGTAATTTACAACTACCTCTCATGAAAATGATCATAGATGAATAATTTACTTAACACAATTGAATCCCAAAAATGATATCTAGTTTAAATGTTATTTGTTTATAATATTTTATAGTAATATTTTAAATAAATCTATTTAAAATACAAAATAATAAATTTTAAATTAACTTAAATATATTAATAAATAATATTTTATTTTTATTTTTATTAATAATAATATTATTTATAAAATATTTAATAATATTCCAAAGGTTAATGATATGATGTTTTCATCACATTTTATAATGATTGTTTAAAATTTTTAAAAATGTCTAAAAATATAAAAAAAATACTACATTCTCAAAGTGATTTTTAACACAACTTTACACATTCTGATTTAATGCTTATATGAATTTAAACAAAATATTTCCCTAATATTAATAATATTATTTTAATATACTTAATGTAAAAGCAATAATTTTCTTCATCACACATTGAAAACTTACTATCAGTATTATTTTGTAAGTTATTCAAATAGACATTTTTAGATTATGTTCCCTTATTACCCTACGCAAAGTGTGGTTTGACATTATATGTCTTAAATAAAATCTATGATTTCTTTTATTGCCTTTGATTAATAAAATATTTTATCATTTAATAACATTGATGACTTTGAGTATGTTTGTCTTTAAGACGTCAACTAGACATTATATGACTGGCTGTGATTGGTTCAAAGTGGTTTCTTCTTACGATATCTGTGAATTCATTGAAGTTAATATGAAAATTATATATATATATATAAAACTGTGATGAAATAAAAATATTTATTTTGTTCGATGTATGTTTATGTATTTCATGGTTTCCAGTAAATTGTAAAGGTCTTTTTTTTTGGGTTGCAAAGTGAATCCCAGACATATTGCTAATACAAGGTTAAATAGAATAATATTTTAAATTATATATAAATATTTTTTTTTAATATTTTGTTTATTTATTATTAATTTTTATATAAATATAATTAAAAAAATATTATATAAAAATTTATAGTAAATATAATAAAGTTTAGTTGTTCAAGTTAAATTTCATTTATTTAGAAGTACAATGACGAGAGAATTATTTATGATAGCTTTGTTTGTGGACTTGGGCATTTGCTTTAGCAGTCGAATTGAAGCATTGAGGATAATATCTATTGATACCTTTAGAAATCCTTGTAATCGAGGAGTTTGGACTATAGTCAATTCATGAA
>CM076575.1:1573221152-1573298480 GCA_034641835.2 Pinus albicaulis | reverse complement strand
AAAACAAAATGGGCAATGTGACACAAACTTTATTGATAACGGAAGGTTGAAACGTGGCAACAGCCTCCGTAAACACCACTTAAGATCATTTAAATGCTCTGTCAGAACAGCGAGGTGGATGGTGCGACCTCCGGCGATGGTTTGATGGTGAATGACGGCCAGGGTGGCTGTCAGACAACCAGAAAGGCAAGAGGACATTTGGTAAGTTTATCTAACCCGCCTCTTCATTCATGCATGCACTATCCCTGGCATGCGAATGTTTGGAGGCGTCGAAGACAAAAGACAGTCCTGCAACCCCGAATTCGCGAGAACTGGTTCTGCTATGTTCTGATAATAACCTTAAAGCTCTTGATTGTAAATGTGGCAAAAATGGTTAGCAGTGAAGAAGATAGGTTAGGAAATCTGTTGTTTTTGGTGTTCGGCAATTATCTTGAACCTGAACTGAGTCAGGTCCCTCCATGCTTCCGTGATCCGTGTTATTTTCAAGTTCAAGTTTTTCTTGTGGTTGAGACTCTCTGTATTGATAGGGATAGTTTAATTTTCAGTTTGCTTATGTTCCTGCTGTCGTTAGCTAAGTGCTGGAAGGCAGAAAGGGATTTGGTCACCCCTCCCCTCTGCGACCATGGCAATTCCCATGTCCCTGAAACAAACCCTGTGCGAAGGCAAGGGAGAAAAATCCCCAGTTACCTATGTAATTATGGGGGTAGCCAGGTTCGAATAGGCTGTCAAAATCTTGATAGGAAAAGCTGGCTAAAGTTCCCTAGGTATAGCCCTGTCTGCAAACCCAGTAATGGCGACCCCTTCAGTTATGACAGGCTCCTTTCCTTTCCCCCGCATGATAACCCTTACAGTCATACCACTGATATTAAATGCAAGAAGCAGGTCCAGCTCCCGTCTCGACGAAGGGTGGAAGGCACCGTGGGGTGCATGCTCTGTTTTAAATCTTTTGCTCATTCTGTTTCTTCCTGCATGCCAGTTTTAGTCAAGACCTCATCTCCAGCAATGGGAAAGCGCCACTATAAGGCAGCGAACAAGGGGAAACAACCTGCCCAGCCAGATCCAGTACCAAAGAAAAGGGGGCGCAGAACGTATCTCGACCACCTGGAAGAATTGGCTGTCAAATATGTCATGAGCAATCCCTCGGCATCTAGGAATGAAATTCGAGGTTGGGAACAGGAAATTCATCAGGAACCAGAGGAAACTGAGACTGAAGCAGAAATACTGGATTTTATAACAGATCCAGGGCATACAAGAGGCAGGCTCACTTTGTTTAACTAGACAGTCCATACCTATTGGATTGTCAAATGCCTGCTAGCAAAAGCAATCCAGAATAATAACCCAGTCCAAGTTAAGAAAGAAGAATTGCAACCGGACCAACGCACCCACATCCTTCTCTTGGAGATTCAGGACAGCCAGCAGCACCTCAAGATCACCCAATATCAAACTGCAGATAGGGTCAGCAGACTAGATGAAAAAGTGGGGCGTATGGAGAAAACTCTTCAGCAGATCCTTCAGCAATTGAACCAAGCAGAAATGCCAGGGTCTAATATCAAAGACCCTGCCCCTGTCTCATCATCAGAGGTTTAAATGATGTCTGTTTTCATGGTAGTTTGTTAATTTTGAACTCATTACTGTTATGTTTGTAAATATTAAAGTAGAAACTCGGGTAGTACAAGCTAGTCATAGACGCAAGAGACAATTCCAATTTTGGGATGCAAACCATGTTTTTAGAAGGCCAATAAACCTGGTTTCCCTCCTGGGCAGGTTGAGGCCACGAATGACTTTATATTTTGTAACCTGTCTTAAAATATAAATAGAAATGGCATGGACACACCGAACTTACAAAAAAAAAAAAAAAAACTTTATGTGATGAATTCGAAATGTAGTAAGGTTTGAGGCAATATAATATTATCATGTTTTAAGGATGGTTAATGAAGCAGAAAGGTTTGAGGCAATAGAATATTATCATGTCTTAAGGATGGTTAATGGAGAAAGATCATACACAAGAAAAATTAAGGTGTTAGTTGAATAACCAAGGCTAGGGTGTTAGTTGAATAATCAAGGCATCATGTGGGTTATTTATACTACTTTCATGAAAATATTTCTTCATTATTGAGTTTGTGAAAATTTTAACGTATTTTAGCAACGATTATATTCTTCTTTACACCATTCAAGATAGGGAGATAATTTTTATTTTCAAGATTTCAATTGATAGCCTCCTTATAATATTTTAATTTCCTTCTTTCCTTTAACTCTTTCACCCCAAAATTTCTCCTTAAATTTTGATGTAATAATATTTGTTATCTTTATTTGAAAAATGATATCTTCCTTTGTCCCCTAGTGGTCTAGGTAAGACCAGGCATCCTTAAACCATACTTGATTTAGTGGAAGGTGATTTTTTCTAGGAGTTACAAGCAATTTTAAGAAACCTATTTTCTTCCATATTGTTTAACCTCTTCTAATTCATTAAATACTTAATCATAGTCATATTTTCAATGAAAAAAAATACATCATTTAGGAGGATACGATGGGTCTATTTTCTTTAATATTGAAAATATATATTGTAAATTAATTTTGTATCTATTTTACCATCCTCCACTACTCTATGGAGATAGTACATCCCAAAACCTCATATTCGTATAAAAATAACAAGGGTGACATGAATCACAAAGAGGAGTTTCTTCTTAATCAAGTGTCTAAAAGTTTTGTTAACTGAAAATTGTTTTCATGTCAATAATAAGATTTCCATCACACATTATCATTTTCTCAATGTTATAATCCCTGTTGAAATTGCGATGGATATGAATTCAAAGATATTTTTATGGAGGAAGTAACTCCAAGTTGTGTTGTCATATATGAAGGTATCATATGTGATCTCTTTGGAATTAATTGTTATAATTTTTTATTTATTAGTATTAATAGTGATACCCATCTTGGAATAGAAATCTTGTAGGATTATTATATTCTTTGAAATATTCTAAGGACTCCTTGCAAGAAAAACTTATTACCAACATAAAGAAGAAGAGTGGTGACTATACTAGTAAGTGTGGTGCCAACTTAACTTGTTTCTTCCAAAAACCCCTCTAACTTATCAGTGTATATGCCAAAAAGGCAGAAGAAAAGGGAAACCCTTGTTTGAATTTGATATTGTAGTTAATTTGTTTCGACCAACCCTCAATGGCCACAAGATTGGAAATAGAATTCTCCTACAACCTTATCAAAATAATGCTCAGCTTAAGAGGAATCTTTATCTTTCCAACCTCTTCCAAATATTTGTTTTGGGAATGGTGCCAAAAGCTTTTTTGAAGTCAATGAAACAACAAAGGAGATTTATTTTATTATTTTGGCACTCCTTTATCTAATCTTGAGAATAATAAGGTTGTACACAATATAATGATATCTCCTAAACTAGACTTGGTCTTTAACTCTTTTATCATGTCCTTCCAACTATAGTTTAATCTTCTTGTCCAAAAAAATTATGTACACCTTAACTAAAATAAGACTAATCATAATAATAGTATAATTAGAAGAAATACTTTTATATTTTTCTTCGAAAGATAGGTATAATAAAACTCTACATCAAAAATTTTTAAAATATATAATATATTTTATTTTATAGTAACTGGTGAATTGGTAATTTCAGAGGACTATTCTTAGCAAAATTTCCAGTCACACCTGCTGGGAATATTCACCTCTATATCAACGATCTCATCAATATTTTCAACTTGTTCATATTTTTTCCACACAGACCAAGATGTCTCTAGAAAATAGAACTGAAATGAAAAAATAATTAAACTCATTAACCATAGCTGAATTATTATTATATATAAATAATTATAATGATAATATTGTTGAAAAATATAAAAAATATAAAAATTATCTAAAAAATGTCTAAATAATTTTGTGTTAGAGATAATTGTGCATTAATACTTTTTCCTCCTAAACTCATGATTACACTCTCTTGGTCACATTAGTTTCAAAATGGATTTAGGCATGCATTTAAAAAAAAAATGAATTTAAAAATAAATAATCATTATATAAATTGAAAATCTTCATATATCTCATATATCTATTTAATTTAATATATGTTTAACCCAATAAAGATAACGTGGTACGTAAAACAATTTTAACATAATATCTTATTAATTTTATTAGAAAATTGATATCTACTAGAAAATTTTACATATAATATTGTTAATTCTCTTGGGGATTATTTTCTTTTAATCTCATGTTTGTGTGTAGTGCATTGAATATACTAAAAAGATCACATTGTAGGCTGGTACATTGAACAACCTATAAAGAACCACTAAGATGTTTGTTTTCAATGAAGTGCCATTATGTAATAATAAGATCACATTGTATGTTGGTACATTGAACAACAAACAAAGAACCACTCCATAGATGTTTGCTTTCTAATTAAGGGCCATTCTGTAAGGATACGTCTTATAGTTCACTATGCTTTACATGATATTCCTTCTAATCAGGTGAATGATTTATTCTACTCGATTAGTGCATCAACTCTAATCTACACATTTTGCATTTAATCATGAGTAGAGATGTACATGTCGAATGATGTTCCTAATATCGTACATTGCACCATGAGGGGTTTTTATGTATCATTTTCACTAATCCATTAAATAAAATTAAATATATTAGCGTGAAGTTAAAAGTGACACTATTATTAAAAAAATATTAATATGTTATTTTTGATTTTAATTTTTCTTGGCCAAACTTTCAATTTATCTAAAATAAACCATGTGTCATCATACATTGAGTTTGATTTATAAGTTTTTTTTTTTTTTTTTCCTTTTGGGAAAGTAGTTGATGCTTTATATATTGTGTTCTTGGGTTTACGATTCAAAGATGTACACTATTTATAAGTTTTCCTTTATCTTCTATATAATTCAATTTATATTTACCGAAACATTGACCTTTGCTCCTTGCTTATTTGTGTAGATTTCGACCAAATAAACTATGGAAGACCTTGCTGCAATTCTAGAGATCCTATTCCCATGGTCAAATCATGTAACATACACACATTGCCAATCAAACAGGAAACATTTCGTATCCAAATGAGGAATTATTATTGCAAGAATATTGATCTTACTAAAACATGTGAATAGATTCAGATCCAGGTACAACATATAATTCCATATTTGGGGGGAAATATAATGTAGCATATATTAAAAAAATGAAATTTGTTTACAGAAATACCTTGGCATAAGGTTATTCCTCCCTGTCCTCCTTGGCTCAATTAGTTATGATCAAACTCACCATAACACTGTAAGGAAATGTTTCTAGGAAATCCAGCAGCATAAGCACATTAATTTTCCTCGCTTTCCTCCTCTCTCCCCTAGAAGGGTATCACTATATAGGATTCTCATAAATCTAAACACCTAGGACCAAGAGAAGTTAGGCTAAAGGCTTCAATTATCACCCTGTACTAAGTCATGTTATCTTAAATAGAATTAATCATCTTGGGAAACCAAGCTCTATAAAGTTTGATCCCTCATTGCTACCTTACTAAAGGCGCCTTGTTATGTTGGCATCCATTTTCCTTTGGTAACTAATACCAAGTGACGATTATCCCTTTTCCTAAGGAGATAGAGTAATGAAGCATGAAAATGTGGCTATCAAGCTCAATCCTCAAATACTCTGAATGAAGGAAAGGTTTCTCCTCCATCCTAGGGTTGATAAATAGGATGATAAAAAATGCACCTAATGTATGAGGTCAAAAGAAAAATCAATGGACGAAATTCATTATAATATGAAGGTTTAAGAAAAAGAAAGGACAAAACCAAGAACGAAGGAGATGGTTAAGACTTGCCCTAATAACTAATTCTCAATCATATATAAATAATCCTGATAGTAAGAATAACCATGCTCGATATAAGAAATAATTTAACATGCCACCAAAACTATACACAATGGATCCATGATAAGAAATACTAAATATGTGTCAAGGAAAGATGAAAATAACCATCCCATCAATAAATAGATCATAGGCACCAATTAATATAGTGTGGATCTATGTCATAGTATACATCTAATGGAAGTCAAACACATACAAGAAAGGTTCCATTTGGTGGTCCTTATGGCACATAAAAAGGTACACACTCAATCGCAACTCGGGAGGGTTTGCAATGGTTACAACAGTAGGGTGATAGAGATGAGGACTATCACCTCACGCCAGATGGCTTGGTCAGATTCAAGAACAAGATTTATGTGCCAGATAGTAGTGAGATCAAGAAGCTTATATTGAGGGAGTTTATTGTCAAGCCATATTTAGGTCACCCAAGATATCAAAAGACGTTGAGAGCTGTGAAGAATTTCTATCATTGGATGAACTTGAAGAGGGAGGTGGTTGAGTTTGTTGTGATATTTTTGGACTATTAGCTAGTAAAAGAAAAGTGTAAGCATCCAAGTAGTTTATTGCTATCTATTTTGATTCTACAATAGAAATGGGAGGTCATTTCCATGGACTTCATTACAAGTTTTCCGATGACATCTACACAAGATGAATCCATCATGGTTTTGGTTGACAAGTTGAGTAGGGTATCTCCCTTCATTGCAGTTAAGTATACTAATTCTGCTAGTGAGGTAGTGCAGATCTTTCTCAGGGAGATAGTGAGGTTGCATGGTGTTCCCAAGAAGGTCATATCAGACAAAGATGCCAAGTTCACTTCCACATTTTGGAAGGAGTTGTTTGCAGACATGGGGATAGAGTTAACCTTTAGTATAACTTATCATCTACAGACAAATGGATATACAGAGAGGGTGAACAATATTCTTGAGGACATGTTGAGGATGTATGTTTTGCATTAGTAGAGGAAGTGAGAGAATTATCTTCTACTGGTAGAGTTTTCTTATAATAATGGGTATCAAAAGTCCTGGAGTGATTTGAAATTGAATGTTAGTTTTTCTGTGCTAATTTCATGTTCATATTTATATTAAAAGTGTTGATATTTTCTTCTTGTACATGGGCTTATTGAAGTGCTTATGATTGAGTAACAAGTAAATGTGTGGAGATTAAGCTGAATACTTGAACATAAAAGCACGAAAAGTAAATGTTGAGCAAAAGCAAACAAACACACAACAAACCATCACAATTGAATCAACAACAATTTGTTTTAATGAAGGATTTCACCCCTCGTGGGCTACATCTCCTTGGTCTAGGTTCCATGGCATGGGCCTTTGTATTAGTTGAGTTGTGAAAATAATGTTGTTTATAGTCTCCTATTGCCTCTACAACTTGCTCCAATGTGTCAAAAACATCAAAATCTAGCAAGAATGACTCTTCCTAAGCCAAAATTGGTCGAAAATTGTTTCAGTTATGGTCAAAACAAATTTTCCTACAATATCTCCTCAAATATGGAGAAGACTTCAGATAACTCCAACATTTTGGTGGATTCCGCTGAAATAGGTGGTTTTGCTAACTCCACTGCTAATTTAACAATGGTATTAATTAATAGTTAAGACTGCGCTTAAGTGTGATAAGTGTGTCTTAACTGTGAATTATCCAAAAGTATTAAACATGTTTTAAATGGCATAAACCCACAGATTAGTGGAGTAATCGTGGTTTAAGGAGTTTAAAATCTTCTCGTTTCATTTGGCTCCACTCACGGTCTTGCAACACAGTCATAGGGGAGGGATCTGGCCCCATCTGAAGCCCCGCCATCAAAATCGACAAACAATAAGTAGTGGATGTGACCTTATAGTGTTAAGACCCAATAGAGAGATCATGCGGTAAGGCAGTGGAGTTTTGCGGGGTAGGTCGTGGGTTCGACTTTGACCCCCACACCATAATTTTTCTCCAAGTTATAACATTCAACCCATAGTCGAAAAATTTAGATTATAAAATATATTCGCACATATAATATATGCCCTCCTATACCCATATTTTATACTTTGGGTTATATAACATATCTTCAGCCCATCGCCCACTATACAATGTTCGCCTGTGCAATGGTTTAAACCTTGGATTATAAATAATACATTTGGCTCAAAATATAATGTGTGAATAACTTTGGTGTAAATTCATAAATGCATAATGTGGCTATCAAGCTCAATCCTCAAATACTCTGAATGAAGGAAAGGTTTCTCCTCCATCCTAGGGTTGATAAATAGGATGATAAAAAATGCACCTAATGTATGAGGTCAAAAGAAAAGTCAATGGACGAAATTCATTATAATATGAAGGTTTAAGAAAAATCAAGGACAAAACCAAGAATGAAGGAGCTGGTTAAGACTTGCCCTAATAACTAATTCTCAATCATATATAAATAATACTAATAGTAAGAATACCCATGCTCGATATAAGAAATAATTGAACATGCCACCAAAACTATACACAATGGATCCCTGATAATAAATACTAAATATGTGTCAAGGAAAGATGAAAATAGCCATCCCATCAATAAAGAGATCATAGGCACCAATTAATATAGTGTGGATCTATGTCATAGTATACATCTAATGGAAGTCAAACACATACAAGAAAGGTTCCATTTAGTGGTCCTTATGGCACATAAAAAGGTACACACTCAATTGCAACTCGGGAGGGTTTACAAAGGTTACAACAGTAGGGTGATAGAGATGAGGAGTATCACCTCACGTCAGATGGCTTGGTCAGATTCAAGAACAATATTTATGTGCCAGATAGTAGTGAGATCAAGAAGCTTATATTGAGGGAGTTTAATGTCAAGCCATATTTAGGTCACCCAAGATATCAAAAGACATTGAGAGCTGTGAAGAATTTCTATCATTGGATGAACTTGAAGAGGGAGGTGGTTGAGTTTGTTGTGAGATTTTTGGACTATTAGCTAGTAAAAGAAAAGTGTAAGCATCCAAGTAGTTTATTGCTATATATTTTGATTCTACAATAGAAATGGGAGGTCATTTCCATGGACTTCATTACAGGTTTTCCGATGACATCTACACAAGATGAATCCATCATGGTTTTGGTTTAAAAGTTGAGTAGGGTATCTCCCTTCATTGCAGTTAAGTATACTAATTCTACTAGTGAGGTAGCGCAGATATTTCTCAGGGAGATAGTGAGGTTGCATGGTGTTCCCAAGAAGGTCATATCAGAAAAAGATGCCAAGTTCACTTCCACGTTTTGGAAGGAGTTGTTTGCAGACATGGGGATAGAGATAACCTTCAGTATAACTTATCATCTACAAACAAATGGATATACGGAGAGGGTGAACAATATTCTTCAGGACATGTTGAGGATGTATGTTTTGCATTAGTAGAGGAAGTGAGAGAATTATCTTCTACTGGTAGAGTTTTCTTATAATAATGGGTATCAAAAGTCCTTGAGTGATTTTAATTTGAATGTTAGTTTTGCTGTGCTAATTTCATCTTCATATTTATATTAAAAGTGCTGATATTTTCTTCTTGTACATGGGCTTATTGAAGTGCTTATGATTGAGTAACAAGTAAATGTGTGGAGATTAAGCTGAATACTTGAACATAAAAGCATGAAAAGTAAATGTTGAACAAAAAAAAACAAACACACAACAAACCATCACAATTGAATCAACAAAAAATTGTTTTAATGAAGGATTTCACCCCTCCTGGGCTACATCTCCTTGGTCTAGGTTCCATGACATGGGCCTTTGTATTAGCTGAATTGTGAAAATAATGTTGTTTATAGTCTCCTATTGCCTCTATAACCTGCTCCAATGTGTCAAAAACATCAAAATCTACCAAGAATGACTCTTCCTAAGCCAAAATTGGTCGAAAATTGTTTCAGTTATGGTCAAAACAAATTTTCCTATAGTATCTCCTCAAATATGGAGAAGACTTCAGATAACTCCAACATTTTGGTGGATTTCGCTGAAAGAAGTGGTTTTGCTAACTCCACTGCTAATTTAACAATGGTATTAATTAATAGTTAAGACTGCGCTTAAGTGTGATATGTGTGTCTTAACTGTGCATTATCCAAAATTATTAAACATTTTTTAATTGGCATAAACCCACAGATTAGTGGAGTAATCATGGTTTAAGGAGTTTAAACTCTGCCTGTTTCATTTGGCTCCACTCACGGTCTTGCAACGCAGTCATAGGGGAGGGGGCTGGCCCCATCTGAAGCCCCACCATCAGAATCGACAAACAATAAGTAGTGGATGCGACCTTATAGTGTTAAGACCCAAGAGAGAGATCACGCGGTAAGGCAGTGGAGTTCTGCGGGGTAGGTCATGGGTTTCATGACCTTGACCCCCACACCATAATTTTTCTCCAAGTTATAACATTCAACCCATAGTCGAAAAATTTAGATTATAAAATATATTCGCACATATAATATATGCCCTCCTGTCCCCATATTTTATACTTTCGGTTATATAACATATCTTCAGCCCATCGCCCACTATACAATGTCCGCCTGTGCAATGGTTTAAACCTTGGATTATAAATAGTACATTCGGCTCGAAATATAATGTGTGAATAACTTTTGTGTAAATTCATAAATTCAGAATTTAGACTAGTTCTAAAGGTTGGATGGGTCCAACAGAGGGGGCACGTGGCGGTCCCTGGCTACACCACATGTCCATCTCTTGTTGGATTATTCCAACTAAAAAAAATTCTCCTTAAACCTTAGGATAAAAAAAAAAAAATCACCTCCAAATTTCACTAGAGAATCCAGTTGTGACCCTTGTCACAGTGTCATTATGCTAAAACTAGAGAATATTCCATGAATATACCTGGAGTTATTACTGGATTGCCATGTCACCAGCCTGTCATTGTTCTTCAATTTTTTTAACTGTTTGAGAAAAAAAACAATAGGTCATAAATTCCTCATCCGAAGTCTATTTTTGATGAAATGAATTGAGCCATATTCTTGGCGATGAGCTCTTTGCTATCACTCTGGTTTGGAGAATTTATGATTACTTTCATATTTGATCTTAAAATTGAGCCTATGATCATTCCTCCCCATTATAAGCCTTTTGGATGCAAAAAGATACTATCAATTGTTCAATAGGTGATGATATGACTCCCTCACCATTTCAATATACATCTATTTGGCCTTGGAAGGATTTTGTCCCTTCAGTCCCACTCTAAGGTATTCAACATTCCCTCTTCTTGAAGTTCTGGTTCTTCTGTCAAGTATGAGATCTCGTTGAAGTTCATCAAGATATTTTGGTGAAAAAAAATCTATTGATGGTAGATGAACATGCTCTCCTTCATCATCAATCAATGGAGGCTCAAATAATCCCAAATTCACAATATTAACGACCGAATATATTTGCATATAAGGATGAAAATCTAGCTTAAATGCATTGTTAACAATATTTTCCAAAATTTTAAAAGGACCATAACAGATTGGAATAATATTTTACCTTCCTATTGAAGTCTTTCTTTGTTGATATATAACCAAACTTCATCTCCAACCTAGAATTTGTGATCAACATGGTGTTTATCATGCCTCGCCTTATAACTTATTTGACTCTTTTCAAGTTGTTCTTGCACTGTGTGATGTACCAACTGAATTTGTTGATGAACTTCCTTACCTTATCTATGTCACTACGACCATATATAGCTACATCTTTCACAAAGATGAAGTCCAAAGGTGATCTTGGCAAGTACCCAAGACATGCCTCAAATGGCGATGTGTTTGTGGAAGAATGCTTTTCCCTATTGTATGCATGTTGAATGTATTTGAATTTCTCATAACACAACTTGGGATCTTTGCTGAAATAACCTCTAAGAAGTTGAATGACTATTATTTTAACCACCTCAGTCTGACCATCTATTTTCAGATGAAAGGTTGTACTCTTCTTCAACTTAGTGTCCATCATGTCCCACAATTTTGACAAAAAATTCCCAACAAACCGGGAATCTCGATCACTTACAAGAAAAGTAGGAAGATCAAAATGAACCCATACATTTTGAAAGGAAAGATGAGTTGTTTGTTGAGCTGTAATTTTTTTTTGCATGGAATCAAAAGACACATTTTGTTGAACTTATCTTCAACTACATATAAGTAATGATGACCTTTCCTTGACATTGGAAGACCTCCTACAAAATCCATTGAGATACTCTCCCAAGGATGTGAAGGTACCTGAAGTGGAGTGTAAAATCCTAGTTTCCTATTTCTAGGGTTACTTATTGCACAGAATGAAAATCCTCTAATGAAATGAGATACACTATCAAACATGCGTGGTCAATAACGATACCTTTGGATATTTGCTACCATCTTGCCTACACTGAAATGTCCAACAATCAATGAAGTATGCGCCTTCCTTATGATACTGCTTGTTTCTCCCTGTGGAATACATAACTTGCCCAAGTGATACAAAAAAATGTTATGCGCATGCTAATCTAACTCTTCAATTTGGTTTCCCTGACTCAAGCTTTCATACACATCTTGAAAATCACTATCATATGCATATTGTTCAATGTAACTTTCATGCATAACTGAATTGTGCTTGAGTATAATAGATGAATTTACAATAGGCCTAGAGAGCATATCAACTACCTTATTGTAGATTCCCTTTTTATACCTGATAAAAAAATGGAATTTTTGTAGAAATCCCATTCATCAGAAACGTCTTGATTGTTACAACTTTGATTGTGAATGTAAGTACTGCAATGGCTGATGGTCGGTATGTATAATGGTCTCTTTCCCCATCAAATAGTACTTCTATTTCTTTACAGTTTGTACCAATGCATATAACCCTTTGTCAGAGGTGGGATAGTTAGTCACAACTCCATTAAAAATTTCAGAATGAAACGAAATGGGCTTACCATGCTGCATGAGAACTACCCCCATGGCATAATCACAATCACTACTATTTGTTTGGATCTCAAATGGCTGTCTGAGATCCGGAAGAGCCAATACCGGTGATGAAATGATATTTTTTTCTAAAACATCATTTTTTTTTGGTTGCATATCCCCCCAATGGAAGAATTTCTTGACACTTGTCAATGTATGTAATAGAGTTGCAATGGAAGAAAAATTAGCAATAAATTTCCTCCAATATTGTGCTACCCCAAGAAAGCTTCTTAACTCCATAATTGTATTGGGCTTTGGCCAATTCATAAATACCTCAACCTTGGAAGGGTCCATATTTGACTCACCTCCTCCAACAATGTGTCCCAAATATACTAAAGAAGTCTTGCTAAACTCACACTTCGACATCTTTGAAAAAAAATGCTCTTTTTTTAAGACATTAAGTACCTTGTTCAGATGCATGACATGTTCATCTCCTGATTTGCTGAATATCAAATTATCATATAAGTAAACAATGAAAATTAATATAGAAATGGTCTTAAAACACCATTCATAAATCTTATGAAAGAAGCTGGAGCCTTTGTTAACTAAATGGCATAAATATCCACTAAAACAATCCTTGTCTAGTTTTAAGTGCAATTTTCCAAATGTCCTCCTTAACTATTCTAAATTGATGATAACCACTTCTTAAGTATAGCTCAGCGAAATAATTTGCATACTTTAATTGATGAAGAAAACCATCAATTCGTGGGAGTGGATAATGATTCTTTACTATGATTTTATTTAGTGCATAGAAATCCATGTACATGCGCCAAGTCCCATCCTTCTTTGGTACCAAGAAAATCGGTGAACCACATGGTGAAGTAGATGGGCGTATGGTATATTTGTTAAGAAATTCTTGGATTTTATTCTTGATTTCAAAACTCTCCATAATTGACATGCGATACATAACAATGTTTGGAAGTGGAACATCTTACTGCAACTAAATCTCATACTGAATTCCCCTCTTTGGAGGTAACCCACTTGGTTCTTGAAACATATTGCCATGCTAACTTACATGAAACAAATAAGATTTTTATTTTTCATCAGATCCTTCAAAAGATTCATATTCAATATCATCCTTTCTCTTGATCATGAGAAGCACAACATTTTTACTTGCATTAACTAATCTCTTCATCTGCCTTGCATTTACTAAATAAATTTTCATATTTTTGTGATGAGCTCTCACAATATACTCCACCCCATTGAGAAAATGATATTTTTTCTCATGGTGATAAAATACCACTTTCTTGTCATACAAATATGGAATTCCCAAGATAATTTCTAAAATTCCAAGTGGAACCACATCTAACTCAACTTCATCAACAAAGTTTGCAGTAATGGCAAATCGAAATATGCATTTCCTTGTAACCTGTAAATTGGCATTCTTGACTATCCAACCCAAAAGGGTATGGCTTATGATGTGGTACAGTTTCAAGGTTAAGCTTTTTGACCAAGTCTTCTGAAATTAATTTTTCTTGTGACCCACTATCAAACAATGCATCAATCTTTGTATGATTTGAAATAACCCTTACATGGAAAAATTCTCTCCTTGTTTCTTCATTCAGAGTGTTGTTGTGACAATTTGAGGAACTAGTACTTTCTATGGCTTATTTTCCCTTTTTCACCATGGCTACAATCTTGGTCTCATCATTGGAATCAGATCCAAGATCATGTTGTGTGGTGGAAGTCATCTTTTTTTTCCCGTTATTGCTTGGTTTCTTAGGCCTTAGTTCGAGATGTAATTTACAATAGCGGGATTCATCATGCCCTTGTTTGAAACAATGTTTGCATTTAGTTTTCTCCCCTTCTTTCTTAACACTTACATTCTTCTTTCCCTTCCATTTTCCTCCCTTCTCTTTTCCCCTACCCTTGAATGGCTTCTTTCTTACTACCCTCTTCCTGAATGTTCTTTTCCCTTGCTTCAAGATGCATGGCTTGTACACATAATTCATCTAAATTTATTGGGTTAAACATAAGGATGATATGTTTCAAATAGAAATGTAAACCCGCAATGTATTTCAAGAGTGTATATTGGGAATTCAAGTTTATTTCTAACAACAAAGCCCTTTTCCTAAACTCCCCGGTATATTTTTGAACTGTTTAACCCTTGAGTTGCCTAAATTTTTGGCAACTTATAATCACCTTTTACCCATAGGCTAAAGGATAAAACTACCTTTTAATTGAATAAATAAACTCAACTCAAGAAATGGATATCTTACCGTGGATTCACATTTCCTCTTGAGTCTTTGCTTCCCAACCGACTAGTGCTGCTCCTTCTAGCCTTAATGAAGCCAACTAGATATTTATGTCGTCTTCTTGTAGGTTCTGGATTCTGTAATCTAACTCCAGTTGATGGGTCCAATTTTCCAACTTCTCTGCATTTACCTCACCATTGTACTTGGGAAGTTCAAACTTAATGTCCAATTTGAGTAATGGAGTTTTTCCTTTTGGGGTTTTTGAATGAGTATGGGTGGCTTTTATGGTGGAAGTGGAAGATGATGAGGATGATGATGGTGGAAATGGAGGTGGATTTCCCCTGCTTCTCTTTGAACTCTTCTCTTCATCCTTCTTATCATTTGCAGTTCCTTCTCCATGTGGAGGCTTAGAACCTTCTCCTTTCATTCCAATAGTAAATGGATGAAACATTTTTTAACCATCCTCTTTATGTCATTGAAGTATATCTTGAAATATTCCTATTCTAAATGTCCTTGAGTCTCTCAAACACCTAACATGATGGCTATGGATTCAAGCTCAACTTCTAATGCTTGTACCTCTTCAATCAACTCACATTGTTGTGGAATTTGTACCTCCTCAATCTCAACTTCTTTAGATAAAACTTGAGGTGCCTCAAGTGCAGCTATGAGTTGAAATTTGGGTGGATATGGTTCTCTTGTAGCTCTCCTTCTTCTAGTCCTAACCTTAGAACTAGAAACCAATAGTTTCCATTCTCCTCTCTGCAACTTCAACCTTGTAAGCATCACAAAATTGCAACTATTAAAACCCTTCTTGCACAAAACTCAAGAAAAACAAGAAAACAACCTTTCCTCTGATACCATCTTGATTTGAATTTGAATGTTAGTTTTGTTGTGCTAATTTCATATTCAGATTTATATTAAAAGTGCCAAAACTTTATTCTTGTACATGGGCTTATTGAAGTTGTTATGATTGATTAACAAGTAAATGTGTGGAGATTAAGTTGAATACTTGAACATAAAATCATGGAAAATAAATGTTGAACAACAACAAACAAACACACATCAAACCATTATAATTGAATCAATAACACTTTGTTTTGATGAAGGCACTCACCCTTCATGGGCTACATCTCCTTGGTCTAGTTTCCATGGCAAGGGCCTTTGTATTAGCTCAATTATGCAAATAATGTTGTTTATAGTCTCCTATTTCCTCTACAACCTACTCCAATGTGTCCAAAACATAAAAATATACCAAGAATGACTCTTCTTGAGCTGAAATTGGTCGAAAATTGATTCAGTTATGGTGAAAACAAGTTTCCTACAATATCTCCTCCAAATCTGGAGTAGGGAAAATTTTAGGGGCTAATATTCGCAGATGGGCTAAATTTCCATGATATTTTCGAAAAAAGATATTCTTTAATTCCTTTTTTTTCTAAAAAATATTCGCCCAAATTTTATAAGAAAAAAACATTTTTCCTTAAAATTCACCAAACTTTTCTAGAGACTATATAAAATCATTAGAAGTTAAAATATTATTACTAAAATATTACGAAGCATTTTATAGCTTGCATATTCTGGATTAGTAATATTCGCCAAGGTTTCTAATATTTAAGATAAATTTCCATCCTTAAAATTTTCCCTAATCTGGAGAAGATTCCAGATAACTCTAACATTTTGGTGGATTTCGCCGAAATAGGAGGTTCCGCTAACTCCACCACCAATTTGACAGTGGGATTAATTAACAGTTAAGACTGCACTTAACTATGATAAGGGCATCTTAACTGCACATTATCCAAAAGTCTTAAACCCATTTTAATTAGCATAAACCCATGGATTAGTCGAGTAATCATGGTTTAAGGAGTTTAAACTCTGCCCGTTTTATGTGGCCCCACCCATGATCTTACAATGCAGTCATATGGGAGGGGGCTGGCCCCCTTCAAACCCATGCCATTAGAATTGAAAAACAATAAGTAGTGGATGCGACCTTATATGGTTAAGTCCCAATGGAGAGATTAGGCAGTAAGGTGGTGGAGTTGTGCAGGGTAGGTCATGGGTTTGACCATGATCCCTACACCAGAATTGTTCTCCAAGTTATAACATTCAACCTATAGTCAAAAAATTTGGATTATAAAATATATTCTCGCACATAATATATGCCTGCCTATCCCCATAGTTTATACTTTAGGTTATATAACATACGTTCAACCCATCACCCACTATAGAATGTCTGCTTGTCCAATGGTTTAAACCTTGGATTATAAATAATACATTCAACCGGAAATATAATGTGTGCAGAACATTTGTGAAAACTCATAAATTTAGAATTTTGACCAGTTCCAAAGGTTGGATGGTTCCACTACAGGGGGCACGTGGTGGCCCCTAGCTACACCATGTGTCTAGCTCTGGTTGGATTATTTCCACTAAAAAAAAATTCTCCTTCAACCTTAGGTTAACTGAAAAAACAATTCACCTCCAAATTTCACTTGCGAATCCAGTTGTGACACTTGTCACAATGTGATTAGGCTAAAACTAGAGAATATTCCCTGAATATACCTGGAATGCTAACTGAGATACGATGTTAGCAACCAATCATTGCTCTACAATTTTTTTAGCTATTTGAGAAAATGAACAACACGTCATAACTTCGTCATTGGAAGTCAGTTTTTGATGAAATGAATTATGCCAGATTCCGAGCAATGAGCTCTTCACTTTCATTCTAGTTTGTGAATTTCTGATCACTTTCATTTTTTAGCCTAATACTGAGCTTTTGGTCATTGAGGATGTGTCTATTTGAGGCTTTTTATGGGTAGAGTTGTAATACTCCTATCAGCTGGAGCGATGCAATGAACAGAGTGTTGATTGGACCAGATATGTTGGCATAAATGGAACATGAAATGTAGGTTATTAAGATAAATTTGAAGGAAACACCTGGAATTTAGAAGAGTTATGTAGATCAAAATAGAGCATTAAAGGAGTTTCAGGTTGGGGAGCATGTGTACTTGTGCATCAGGCCTAAGAGGAGCTCCTTGGGGATTGGATCATGTTCCAAGTTGGAACCTCGGTATTATGGGCCTTTTGAGATCTTGAGAGGATTGGACTAGTGGCCTACCAGCTTACACTGCCACCTACAGTGAAAGTCCATGATGTTTTCCATGTTTTATTACTTAAGATATATGTCCAGGATGTTTATAATATTATTGAATCACTACTACATTTGGGTGGAAATTTTGACGGAGGAATCCAATGGAATGGATAAAATCAGAAAAGGTGTCAGAAATTAAATTTACTTATTTTTATTTTTATAAAATCATTAATCCCGTCGAATATTCGGTGAGAGTTCATTAAAGCTTGAATATTCGATGGAATGTCCAATCTTGTCGACTGTCCGACAATTTTTTGTAATCCTTCCTATTTTCGACTATCTCACACGTGTTATTTTACTGTTAGATATATGATGATATATCCAATATGAAAATGTGTTCTCCAATTTTCGACAAATTGAAAATAATCGTTGCATAATTTTCAATTCTTCCATTAATGGATTTTCCCGTTGAGTTTAACTGATTAAAATAAATATAACATTAATATTATAATTATATAAAATATTATTAATATATAATTAATATTAAGATTTATAATATAATATTATATGATTAGAATATAAACTATATATTTAATAAAATTATTAAATATATTATTAATATATATATATATATATATATATATATATATATATATATATATATATATATATATATATATATATATATATATATATATAGAGAGAGAGAGAGAGAGAGAGAGAGAGAGAGAGAGAGAGAGACCCTAACGTCATATAACTTTGACAAAGTTTCTATATATATGTATATATATATTAGTTTTGATTGTTTTGAAAGGTTGTAGGCTTATTTTGAAGTTAATTTTTGAACAAAATCATCACTGAAATTTTGGTGAAAAAAAAAATCACATAACATTCCTCAAGGAGACAAGAGATACATGGGATTGACATCGAGGGATTCTAAGGATCAAAAATGTTATTTCCCTTATAGAAATTTCAAAGGCTTTAGACGAAGGAGAATTCTAATAAAATTAGATAAAAATCATTGTAGAGACTATGAACACACTGAAGGCGAACATGAATATCATCCATTTGTAAGTCATTTATTATATGTCTTTGTGTTGTAAATTGTTTTTGTAAATGTTTATATGAATATTGTATTTTAGATTGTATGTATTTATTCTATAAATTATATTATTTTTATATTGTAAACGTATTTCATAATATTCTTTTGGGAGGTGTTTTACCTATGTTTTCATCTTGACGTGGACTAGAAATATTATTTGATTATTTTTGTTAGGGTCGATTAAGGGGTTAGGTCGAGTAGGAGTTAATTAATTTATGGGATTAGGGATAAGGGGTTATTATTTAAGGGTTTATGGGTTAGGGGTTAAGGGCTTATGTGTTAGGGGTTTAAGGGCTTAGGGGAATGGGGTTAAGGTGTTAGGGAATTAATGTATGTTTAGGGAATTTATTTGGACCTAGAGGATTCAGAGGTTAATCATGGGTTTTTATGGAGCATTATTCATAAGTTTTTAAAGAATATTATGAAAAATATGACATTAAGAAAGAATATGACATTATAATGATGAATGAAAATTAATATCAATATATTTTTTATTATGGTCATGACTATATATCTTAAAAAATGTCTCACTTTCTACATGTCAAAAAATGTAACATATTTTTTAGAATTTTTCAATATATTCTTAAATATCTTGATAAATTGCCCAAGCATCATCATTTTTTTGTTGTCTTTGTTTCTTGGTGTCACCCATGTTGTCTTTATCTTTATCTTTGTTGTATTTTTTTTCCTTATATATTATATTTGTAAACTATTGTTATATCAACATTTCAATATTTGACATATATATATATATATATATATATATATATATATATATATATATATATATATATATATATATATATATATATATATATATATATATATATATATATATATATATATATATATATATTGATCGTAATTTTATAGTACGCCCCCCTAGGGCATTGCTCGATGACGAAGAGGTGGTTGTACTACAAGAATTTCTTCAAGAACATGGAGCGATTAATATTGAAGATCAGGTTGATGATCCTATGGAAGAAGATAATGATGCTGATAACATAGATTGATCCTGAATACATTTATTAATGTTGGAATCGACGATGATGACAATCAATATGATGATTATTCTTTTGATTTACCTATAATTGAGTGGGAAACTAAACATATTGATGAAGGTTTAAACACATACCTTATCTCTTTTGTATTGTTGCTGGTTAACTTGAAGGTGGTGAATTGTTTTTCAAACACATGTGTGCCCCAAATCCTAAGGTATGTAATCTATTTTTTGAAATTTAGGACTATATACATGATAAATAAATTATTTTTTTCATTTTTTTTTAATTTTAACATGTTGTTCTACATTATTTCATTAATTTGTAACATTTAGATGCAATATGTGTGACTAATATTGTTTAAAACCAGTACTATTTTTTGTATGCTGTAGATTATTAGGTGAATTTCTATTACCACTGTCAAATGTTTTACCTCATACATACCAATATTTTCATTCCATTATGAAAGATATTGGAAAGGAGTATCAAGCTATTCATGCATTCCGTAATGATGATATTCTTTATTATAAAGAATACGCATTGAAAGAAAAATGTCCAAAATGTGATGAGAGTAGATATCAAACCGATAAGGTAACCAAAAATGTGTCTCACAAGGTTCTTTTTTATATTCCCATAATTCCATGTCCGCGAAAATTGTTTAGGTGCAAAAGTGTATCATAAATTATGGATTTAAATGCAACAAATAGAAGGGAATATGGTGTTCTTTGAATTCCTATAGATGGATACGAATTTATAAATATAGAGGAAAGGTGACCAAAGTTTAAAAGAGAGCCTTGTAATCTTAGGCTTTCATTAACAATTGATGGTGTAAATCCATTTGGAGAGCCCATATTTTCTTACCTGGTGTGGCCCGTTTTTGTTATGAACAATAACATTCCTCCATGGAAGTCAATAAAGAGTGAGAAAATAATCTTGACAATGATTTTTCCAGGTATTAATTTTTTTAGAATAATTTATTTTAGCACAATAACATATCATTTGTCTTACTTGTTTCATAATTATGTCTTATATTTTTTTGTTTACTCATATATGTTCAATTATGCCTTAATTTTTTTTTTATTTACTCATATATGTAGTAATTATGTATTGTATGTTCAATCAATTAGGTAAGTACCAAGTCAAAGATATGAATGCATATATTGAGCCTCTTATCGATGAGTTAGTGGATTTATCGAATAATTTCACTATGTATGATATGTCTAGACCAGTAGTTCCACAAAGGGAATTTGAATTCCATGCAATTCTTGTATGGAAAATTCACAATGTCTGAGGACTAGCACATTTCTATGGTATGTTATAACATTACCTTGTAGTTTAATATTGTTTAATTTTATGAAGTTCATTTCATGTATGTTTTTTAAAAATTTCGGCCTTCATTGTACATACTTAAAATAATCGGTATAAAAATTATTCCATTTATTTCACGTCTTCAAATAAAGGGTAAATTTTCTTGTCCAATTTTTGGTCCTAAGATGAAATATCGTTATTCAAGAAGCATAGGAAAGGAGGTGTTTGATGAGTATAGGCACTTCCTTTCTAAGAACCATAGGTTCTGAAGTACCGGAAAACATATTTTCAATGGGAAAGAACAGAATAGATTAGGACCATGGCGAATGACACCTTGTACATGGAAGTTTAAATATAATAGAGTCTCTCAAGGTATGGATCAAATTGTCTATGTATCGATATACATGATATGTTTGGAATATTTTATATGTTTATGGAATTTTCTTCACTATGCTAATTGACAGGTTATATTACTATTATAATATCTTTAGCTATGATTCGCATTGTAGGTCATGAAGGAATTAATAACAGGGAATTTCCACTACGAATGAAAAGTTATCTCGAGTAATTTAGTATACTCGCCTACTATGATCACCTAGAAATTATTCATTTGTTTGATACAATGAACATTGGGAAGAATTTAACAAAGACCTTATGGCGAATCCTAAATGGAAGGAGAGATAAAGAAAAAATTATCAATATTTGTAATGACATTAAAGAGGTGGACCAAGAATTACAAAGTGTGATTCATTAAAATAGCGACGGAGATTGCCAAAATATAAGTATCTTTACATGGTTATTGATAGCGAAGAAAATAAAGCATGTTAAAGAGGTTATTGAAAAAACTAAATTTCCAAATGGATTTTCATTAAACATAAAGAATATCCTAACAAATAAAGGTGAATTAGGTAGGGTATAAATTCATTATTGGCATAAATTCATTAAGGAAATTATTTTTTTGTATATATATTTTATACAATGGTGAAACATATTGTTAATTAGTGTTTTTTCCTACTAATATGGGAAAAAATAATGATCGATAATTATTTTTGTTACAATGTGTTCTACCTTTATGTCTCCCAAAAAAATTTGACAAAAGTGTCAAACAAGTTATATATGATCTTGGAAAATACATGTGAGGTAAGTGGAGATTTATGTGCAAAGTGTAATTTGTTCAATAAGTTGTTGTGTCACATATTTTTTACTACATGTTTTTTTCTTGTCATCATGTACTATATACTTTTTTTTTTGTTGAAATCCATGATTTTCTTGCTTCATTTGTATATTTTTGTGATATAAATAAATTCATAAACAAGATATAAAGTATTGGAGGACACAAATTCCTCGTCTAATGTGTGAAATGCAAAAGTATATACCTCTGACATTTTCCAATGCATAACAACACTACTTCATACACCAATTTGAGGAGATTGAAATGTGTGTACCTGTACACACAATATGAATGTGGATGGTTGAGAGGAACTTCAAATAACTGAAGTATTTGGTCAGACAAAGAGCACATCCTGAGGTTTATATGGTAGAGAGATATATGATATATCAAACCATGGTTTATATTAATCAATATAGCAGTGAAATAAGAAAAAGTATTAATGTATTGGATCACATTTGATATGTCAAATCCATGGACGATTTCAAGGGGAGCACCTATTGGGGAAAGGTAGAATTAGGAACGTGAAATCTAAGTAGATATTGGAGATTTATAACACATTTTATGTCTTTTTTGTTTTTATGTATATCATACTTAGTTAACTTTTAGTCTTCATGCATAATCCATTATTATGAAGGTATAACACGGTAACTAATTATATATGTGTGAATTCTTTTATTTTAATACAACCAATTGAGAGTGGGATGCAATACATTTATAGATTGCGAACAACCCAAATTGGATGAAGGTATGGATTGAATGATGTAAACAAGCTAATAATGGTAGGCTATCATGGTATGGTGTGTCTGCATTGGTCAAAGAAGCTCAACATTATGGACATATGAATATTACACAAAAGGAAATTGATTTAGCATATGGTTTAAAATAATACAATGAAATCATATTCACCCATACTAGTTTTTTTACAATTATATTGATGCATATGGCACATTTTTTTCTTAATTTCAAATTTTTCAATTATAAATATACATGTTTATCAATTAACAATGCAACTTCTATGTATTTGACATATTTCAGTTGAAACATCCCAAAAAAATGTGGTGCAATGGAAAGAAATTTCACATCAAAAGGTTGGATGAAAAGATGAAGACTTTTGATAGTGGGATAACTATAGTATTTCAAGTTATCAATGTTTCCTCTAGAGGTGACAGATATACAAAAATCTCTGACAATATATACAATGGGTATCTTCATGATATATTTGAGTGTGACTTTGAATCCTTCAAAATAGTTGTGTTTGATGTCAAATGGTTTAGGTTATGAATTTAGGAATGTGACGTCGATAGAACTGTTATTGAGCATGATAAAAAATTTACATGGTTAATACAAGGAATCCTGAGCCAAGGTAAAAGTGATATGTTCTTCCATGCCAATGTGAACATGTATTTTACGTAGACATTCCAGGTAAAGAGGGTTGATCAGATGTTGTTAGATATTATCCTAGAGGAATACCCATAAAGTATAATGTAGTAGAAGGAGATGAAATTGAATAAGAATATGTTGTATAGAAGCAGGGGGTTCATGCAGTGTTAAACGAATACATCCAAGAAGTTCAAAAAATATATGTTAATGGAGACAATGTTAATGTGGATTAATTAGATGATATTGACATTGGATCAGACAAAATATTGAACGAGTTGAACCAAATGTAGAAGAGCATGTTCAAGAAGATGATATAGACGATGACGACGATGATGATATGGTGAATCCTTTGTATATGAATTCTATAGTGGATGATACAGATGATGATTTGGATGAGGAAGAATATTAATGATATCAAAATGTTGAAAATTATGACGTATGTATTTATATGATTTCAGTTTGTTTTCCCTCTTTCGTTCACCTTAAGTTTTTATTTTCCTAGTTTTTATGTTTGAATGTTACTATGTTTCTTTAAAATATATTATAGTAGATAGATTGGGTATAAAGGAATTGAGAATGATGTGAAGGGGGGTGGGGGGTGGGGGGGGGGGGTATGAGTGTCCAAATTCACGTGGTTTGCCTTGTTAAGTAGATAATAAATTAATCTTGAAATGAAGAGAAGATTATTTACGTTTATGCCACCAGTTTCAATTTTTACTTTGGTTTGTGAAGAAGATGTAATGGGCGAGTTGGGTGATGGGTGAACTAGGAAATGATACAGATGAGAAGACGTGAAAATTTAGGTCATCCCATGACTACCCATGAGCTAAGTTCCTGCCAGGGTGTCTCATAATTATTTTTAGAAAAATTACTAAATTAATGTTTAGGTGTTAAAATTTGGTTTATAATTGATTTATTATGTAGTATGGACATACTAACAAATGATAATATTTTGTTGTCATTGATGAGATAATGATTTTTGTTGACTAATTTGCATAATAGGACGAACTCCCGTGCTATGGCTGCACCCACACAAAGGCGAATGGGTGCCCATGAAATGAGTTGGTGGGTCGACCTGACTTGCTAAGGTGCACCCACATAAAAGAAGTAAGATCAACCCAATACTACCAATGAATAAAGTTCCCAAAAGGGGGTCTCATAATTATTTTTAGAAAATTGACTAAATTCATGTTTAGGTGTTAAAAGTTGGTTTAAAATTGATTGATTATGCAACATGGTACTAAAAAATGATAATATTTTTCTTTCATTGATGAGCTAATGACTTGTGTTCACTAATTTTAACAACATGTCGAACGCCGTTACCCTAGGTGCACGTGCATGAAAGTGGGTTCTTAGGTACCCATAGAGTGTCGCGTATTGGGCATGTCATGGCCACGACTTGACAGGGATGCTGATGCGATGAGTTGGTGAGTCGACCTAACTTGGAAATGGGAACTAACATAAAATAATTAAGGCCAGCCCATGAATTCCCATGAACAAAATTCCCAACAAGGGGTCTCATAATGATATTAGGAAAATTGACTAAATTAATGTTTGGGTGTTAAAAGTCGGTTTATATTGACTAATCATGTATCATGGTACTAAAAAATGTTTGTAATTTTTTTTCACTAATGAGACAATGATTTATGCTCACTGATTTTCATAGCAGGGGAATGCCCACATAAAGGCGGGGCACCCAGGCACCCATGGGGGCGTCGCGTGTTGGGAACACCAGGGTGCCTACCTGGTAGGGGTGATCATGCGATGAGTTACTGGGTTGGCCCAAATTGGCAAGGGGCACCTACAAAAAAGAGTAATTTTGGCCCATGAATTCCCATGAGCAAAGTTCTAACCAAGGGGTCTCATAATGTTTTTTATAAAATTGATTAAATTAATGTTTGGGTGTTAAAATTTTCTTTATAATTTATTGATTATGTAGCATGAAACTAAAAAATGATAATACTTGGTTATCATTGATGAGATAATGATTTGTGTTCACTGATTTGCATATCAGGGGAACGATCATACCCTTGGTGCACTCGTATGAATTCAAGGTGCCTGGGTGCCCATGGGGTGTCGCGTGCTGGGCATGTCAGGAGTATCGCCTGTTAGGGGCACCCATGCAATGATTTGGTCACTTAGATCATCTTGAAAAGGAGAATATGTAGAAAATAAGTAAGGTCGTCCCATGAATTTCCATGAATAGAATTCCCACAAGTGGGTCAGAGGTCTCATAATGATTTTTAGAAAAAACAACTAAACTAATGTTTGGGTGTTAAAAGTCGGTTTATAATTGATTGATTATGCAACATGGTACTAAAAATGATAATATTTTTTTTTAAATGATGAGCTAATGATTTTTTTCACTATTTTTCACATCAAGGAGAGCACCCACAACTTGTGCATTCTCACACGAAGGCAGGGTGCCTGGGTGCCCATGGGGTGTTGTGTGGTGGGTAGGCAAGGACGCCCCCCCTGGAGGGGTGCTTGTGTTATTAGTTTGTGGGTCGAACCAAATTGGAAATATGTGGTCGAATAAAATAAGTAATATCGTCCCATGGCTACCAATGAACAAGGTTAATACAAAGGGGTCTCATAATGATTTTTGGAATTAGAATAAATTTATGTTTAGGTGTTAAAAGCCATTTTATAATTGCTTTATTATGCAACATGATACTAAAAAATGATAATATTTTGTTTTCATTTATGAGATGATGATTTGTGTTCACTGATAATTTACATAGTTGGGAGAATTCCCATACCCTGGGTGTGTGCGCATGAAGGTGGGACCCCTGGGTGTGCATGGGGAATTTGTGTGATGGGTAGGCGAGGACGATAGCTTGGGATGGTTGCCCATCTGACAAGTTCGTGAGTCAAGATGACTTGGAAAGGGGCACCTACATAAAATTTTAAGTAAGGTCGGCCCAGGACAGCCAATGAACAAAGTAAGTAAGGTCAGCTCATGACTTCCAATGAACAAAGTTACCACAAGGTGGTCTCATAACAATTTTTAGAAAATCGACTAAACTCATGTTTAGGTGTTAAAAGTAGATTTATAAATAATTGATTATGCACCATGGTAGTAACAAATGATAATATTTTTTTTTTTTCATTTATGAGAAAAATATTTGTGTTCATTGATAATTTTCACTATAGGGCAAACATCCATACCTTGCCTGTGTGTGCATGAAGGCGGGGCTTCTAGGTGCCCATGTGGCATCGCATGCTAGGCACGCTAGGTTCCCCACCCAAGAAGGGAACCCATGTGATGAGATGGTGGGTCGAATCGAGTTGGAAAGGTGCGCCTATAGAAACAAAGTAACATCTCCCATTATTGCCTATGAAAGAAGTTTCCACAAGGGGGTCTCGTAATGATATTTAGAAATTTAAGTAAATTAATGTTTGGGTGTTAAAATCCAGTTTACAATTGATTAATTATGCAACATGTAGGTACCAAAAAATAATAATATTTTATTTTCATTTATGAGCTAATGATTTGTGTTCATTGATTTTAACAGCTTGGAAAACTCCCATGCCCTTTGTGCACTCGCATGAAGGTGAGGCGCCTGGGTGCCTATGGGGCATCATGCTCTAGGCTTGCCAGGGTGTCCTCTCTACTGGGGTTCTCGTCCAACGATTTCATGGGTCGAACTGACCTAGAAAGGGTCACCCATAGACAAGAAGTAAGTTTTTCCCATGACTTCCCATGAATAGAGTTCCCACCAAGGGGTCTCATAATGATTTTTAGAAAATTGACTAAATTAATGTTTGAGTGTTAAAATTAAGTTTATAAGAGATTCCACCTGCATGTGGTTGGCCTGGTTAGGTAGAGAATATATTATTATTGATACAAATATAAGCTCATTTACATTTATACCATCATTTCCAATTTTGAATAAGTAGATGTACTAGGCGAGTTGGGAAATAGGTGAAATAGATGACACGATGGTCAAGAAGACATGTGAAGTAAGGTCTTCCCATGACTACCAATGAATTGAATTCCCACTAGGGTATCTCATAGTTAAAATTGACTAAATTAATGTTCAAGTGCGAAAATTCGGCTTATAATCCATTGATTACGCAGAATGGATGTATTAACAAATAAATTTTTTTTTTTTCATTGATGAGATACTAATTTTTGGTTACTGATTTACACAACTGGGTGAAATCCCATCCTATGGGTGAACCTATACAAAGGGGAAGTGGCTGACCACACTTGGGGGCATCACGTACTAGGCATGCTACGACGTTAGCCCAGTAGGGGCACCTGTGCGATGAGTTGGTGGGTCGAACTGACTTGGTAAGGGGCACCCACATAAAATAATTAAGATCAGCCCATGACTACCAATGAAAATTTTTATCACAAGGGGGTCTCATAATAACTTTTAGAAAATTTACTAAATTCATGTTTAGGTGTTAAAATTTGGTTTATATGTTATGAAACCAACTCACAAAATAGAAGAAAAGATAGATCAACACCTTAAAAATCATTCACCTCAGGGGGGAAACCTCCTTTACATTACATAAATGAACAATTATTGGATGATGAAAATGAAAAAACCTCCTTTCTATATATAGGATTCCATGGGGTCACAATATAATCCTAGCTAACCTAACAATAATAATGTAAGGGCACAATAGCAACAATAGTTGGATTTTGTGGGGCACAATGATAACAAGATGGGGACTAGAGGGGTACAACAATAAAAATAAGGGGGCTACACCAACAACAATAAGGGACTACAATAGTAATATAGGGACCTAACATGCCCCTCTCCTTCAAAAAAGTGTTGTCCTCAATGCTTGAGTAGTTCTGGATGCTTCTATATAAAATTCTCATTCTCCCATGTGGAATATTTAGTGGGTAAGTTCTTCCACTTGATGAGATAATTTGATATTGATCAATTTCGTAGCTGTCAAGTTCTTGTATCTGTGACTGCTTCAAGTTCCAATATGATTTTTCCTTCCTCATCAAGTTTTGGAAATATTGTTTGAACTGGAAGTTTGTTGCCTATAACCTTTAAGCATGAAAACTGGGAAAATGGGTACACTGAAGAAGAGGCAAGAATCTCCAATTTGTATGCCATAGTACCAATATTTTGCAACACCTTGTAAGGACCATAGTACTTTGGTGATAATTTTTTATCCTTCTCAGCTTGCTTCAGGATTTTTTTTTTTGTATGGTTGTAGTTGTAAAAATACCTAGTGTCCTACCCAAAAACTTCTCTCACTACAATGTTGATCCGCCTGTTGTTTCATTCGATTTTGTGCCAAATTTAGGTTATCATTTAAGAGTTGGAGAACTTGTTGTTGATGCTTGATGTGATATCCCATTTGTTTAAACTTAGAATTTTCTCTTAAATATGATGTGATGGATGATGGATAATATCCACAAAGTACCATAAATGAGGTCATTTTTGCTTCATTATGGAAGTGAGTATTATACCACCATTCAGGAAAAGGTAACCACTTGACCCATTACGTTTATTTAGCATATACAAAACAACGAATATATCCTTCCAAACATTTTTTCACTATCTCATTTTTCCCATCGAATTGAGGATGATAAGATGAGCTACGAGCTAATTGTGTACCCAAACAAGAAAATGATGCCGTCAAAAAATTTCCAATGAAAATGGGATCCCTATTGCTTACAGTAATATTTGGGTTTCCATGTAGCTTTGGAATTATTTCCATAAATTCAATAGCAACTATACTTGCTTTAAATGGATGAGATAATGCACAAAATTGTGCATACTTGGTAAGACTATCAACTACCACCATGATGAAACTCTTGCCTTCGGATTTAGGTAAAACTATGATAAAATCCATTGAAACCTCCTCCCAACATTGACTTGGAATGGATAAAGGTTGTAGCAGACTTGGGGTCTTAATGTTCACAAATTTATTTTTCTGGAAAACCAAACATTCTTCCACAAACTTTTGAATATCAGATTTAAGGCCATCCCAAACAAAATCTTTCTTCACACTGTGGTAAGTTTTTGAAAATCCTGAGTGTCATCCTAAGGGAGAGGTGTGCAATTCCAAAAGAATCTTTTGTTTGAGTTGGGAATTCTAACAAAGATATAAGCTATCTTTGTACCATAAGGAATCATTTTTTGAACTAAATGTATCAGATGTACTGGGATCTTGCTTCATCTTTTGAATGAGTGTCCACACTTCTTCGTCATTCTTCCATTCCTTCCTTCTTTCGGTTATCCAATTTGGTTGGATAATATAAATGGTACAAAGAAATGGTTCCACCTCCTCATCTGTTCTTAAGAGGGCATATGCAACAACATTTAGCTTCCCTTTTTTGTCGATGATTCAAATTCATAACCCAAAATATTTGTGACACATTTTTGCTGCTCTTCTGAAGATAGTCTTTGTTCCAAAAAGTATTTATGACAATCATGATCATTTTTTACCTTGAAGTGCCTTCCCATTAGGTAAGGTCGCCATTTCATTAGGGCATGAAATATTGCCAACATTTCCTTCTCATAAATAGATTTATGTAACTACTTTCCTTTAATTGGATGACTTTCAAAAGAAATGTGTCTTCCTTCTTGCATTAAAACAACACTAATTCCATTTCTCGAGGCATCACATTCCACAATAAATGTTTTTGTGAAGTTCGGCATAGTGAAGATTGGTGCTCGTAAAATTGCCTCTTTAAGATGTTCAAAGGCCCTAGTTGCTCCAGGAGTCCATGAAAATTCATATTTATTCAATAATGTTGATAGAGGTGCTACTATTCTCCCATAATTCTCAACAAACTTGCGATAATACCCTATTAACCCAATATTTCCTCACAATCGCTTTAAGGTTGTGGGACTTTCCATTCCTTAATGGCTTTAATTTTATTAGGGTCTACCTTAAAACCCTGCTGAGATATAATATGACCCAGATATTCCACCTCTTGTACTCTAAAGAAACATTGGAGGTCTTTGCATATATTTGTTTCTCCTCCAATAGTTTGAGCACCGTGTCAACATGTTGAACATGATCCTTCCAAGACCTATTATAGATTAGTATATCATCAAAAAATTCTAACACATTTTTTCTAACGGAGGGTTTGAAAATAGAATTCATCAACCCTTGAAATGTAGAAAGTGCATTGGTAAGGCCAAAAGGCATGACCAAAAATTCATAATGACCCTCATGAGTTCGAAATGCTATTTTCAGAATATCCTAAACGAAGATCCAACTTGGTAAAATAAATTTCTCCATGTAATCCATCCAATAATTCATTAATTACAGGAATGGGAAATTTATATTTAATAGCGAGCTTATTGAGCTCCATATAATCCAAACACATGTTCCATGATCCATCCTTCTTTTGCACCAATAATACTGGAGCAGAGAAATAACTTTGACTGGGTTGAATTATACCAACCTCTAATATTTCTACAATCATACATTCAATTTTTCTCTTTTGGACATAAGGATATATGTAAGGCCTGATGTTTGGAGGAACACTGCCTGGAATGAAATGAATAGCATGATAATTATCACGAATAGGTGGGAGTGATTTGGGAGTTTCAAACACCTTGGAATTATTGTCGAAGACTTTTCGGGGATCGGGAGAAATAGATGATTTTGATGTTGGAACTTCTAGTGAGCATAATTGCACAATTACACCTCATTTTTCTTGCTTCAGAAGATTCGTCATGACATTAGATATTATTATATTTTTTGGCTTCCCCATGATACCTCGTAATTCAACTTCCTTTACTTCCGAAAAGAAATTCAAGAAAATTTCTTGAAAATTAAAAGCTATTGTCCCCAAAGATTGTAACTATTATACTCCTAGTACAACATCAACACCTCCCACTGGAATAGAAAGCATTTGACTATTCAATACATACCACCCCATGGTTATATTGATATTATGGTACTTTTGAGAGCAATTTATAGTTCCTCCATTTTCAACCATTACTTGACACTATGGTGCTCTTTATAGGAAGAAATTCAATTCTTTGGATACATTACAATGAATGAAATTATGGGTACTAACCTAAATCAATCAACACTATCACATTTTTCTTCTTGATATGTATTTATATATTAAGAGTTTGAGGAGTGGTAATTCCTTCCACTGCATTACACGATATGGTAAGAATAATTTCTTATTTCTCTAGGGTTGGTTACTGGCGTATATCCTCTTATTTTTAAGTTTCTTATTCATTTTCTTCCTCCTATTCACAATATATGTAAAATAATTTCTTCTCAGCACACTTATGACCTTTAGTGTATTTTCTATCAAAACTCTGGCAAAGCCCTTTTTCTCTTTTTTCTTCCAATTGTTGTGTTGTCAAACTTGTAGGTTGTGGAAGTCTAGGAGTAGCAACACTTCCATAGTTATAGATGTGAGTAGTAGGCTTCCTTGTTGCCATAATTTAATTTCAATTTTTCTTGCCAACCTGAATGCCTTCTCCAATGAACTAGGTTCCCAAAGGCGAACCTCATGTTGGATGTTATCCTTTTAAGTCCCTACGAATAAATCAATCCTGTGATCCTCTAGAATATGAGTTACCCTTATTTTTGGAAGTCCTCAATGTGGTCCACCATTGAAACCTTTTGTTTGAGATTCATCAATTGGCTAAAGAAGGTGTTTCTCTTTGTATTCTCATAATGTGCTATCAATTCCTCCATAAAAATTAACCAAGTGAAAATATTTTTATGAGAAAAAAGCCATTGATACCATAAAAATGTATTATGTTCTGAATATAAAGTTGCAATGCGTACCTTTTGTGTGTTTCACACATAATGGAGATCAAAATATTTCTCCAACTGTAGTATCCATGTTGCGGGATCCTTGCCATCAAACTTCCTCATATTGATCTTTGGAATATGGTGGGTCTTAAATCAAGCATTAGAGTCTATGATATCATTATTAAAATTTCTTTTGTTCTCACCATGAGCTTTCTCTACTACCTTTTCGCCATTAGGAAGAATTTTTTGTAGCAAATTTTCCAAACCTTCCTTCAAACCTTCCATGTATTTCCTGAAATCTTCCATGTTGCCTTCTGTACAATTGATCTTAGATTCCATGCCATCCGTCTTAGTTTCCATGCCATGAATCTTATCTTCCATGCAATCAATATTAGTTTTCCATGCCATTCTTAAAACCATCCATATTATCTTCCACACCTTTAAAACCATCCATCTTTGCTTCCACGACTTTCTTAAAACCATCCATTTCATTTTTCATTACTGTTTGCGAGAGACAATTTTTTTGCACTTGTTCTTGTAATTTTTATATATCATGTTGTACTTCTACCTCTTCATGAGTCCTATTATAGCCTTATAAAGGCTTAATGGGTGTTGAATTATTTTTAAGGGCCATTTTATAACCCAATACTGATATCTATGCTTCAGTATGCCCTTGGAATCCCTTCAAACTGATTTTTCAAACAAGCCTTATTCAATTTATAAAAAAATCACACCTTTTTCTTGTTTTTGAGGAGCTAGATATTGAATCTGATGTATCTCTGTGATTTCGAATCCAAAATATTTTATCTTTGATCCTTTATCATCCCCATAAATCTTATTTCTAATGCCACAGGTCTAACATGATTTGGATCCTTCGAGATAAAGTTATGCCCGATCTCCCACAATGACCTAATTATGGACTAGCTCAGTAGAGCGAACTTGTTCGATGTGCCACTAGTCACTGTTTCCTCCTTCAACTTTGGAATTGATATACAGGAAACTACATTCTGTTTACTTTCGGCCACTTATTATGGATATCCATTCTGATGCTCAGATATATAGTTATGATTATTTCCCCAAGGTCATCTCTTTGAGATGAAATTCGAGAGCCTGCAAAAACCCTAACTTCCACAGATCATATCTCCGAAAATATTGCGAACCAAGATATGAAATTTTTACACAACATTCCTCAAGATTTCTTCGCAAATGAATTTTTTTTAGCTTCTGAACCTTCGTAGAATTTTTTTTATAGATAAAATGTGATGATGGCCTGTTTGAAGCAATGAAACTCTAGATTCCAAAGCTCTGATACCAAATGTTATGAAACTAACTCACAAAATATAAGAAAAGAGAGATCAACGGCTTAAAAATCAGCCACTTCGAGGGGGAAAACTCATTTACAATACATAAATGAACAATTATTGGATGATACAAATTACAAAACCTCCTTTCTATATATAAGAGTCCATGGGGTCATAATATAATCCTAGCCAACCTAACAATAATAATGCAAGGACACAACAATAAAAATAGTGGGATTTTATGGGGCACAATAATAACAATATGGGGAATAAAGGGGTACAACAATAACAATTAGGGGCCGGCACTAGCAATAATAAGGGACTACACTAGTAATATAGGGACCTAACATTATAATTGATTGATTATTCAACATGGTACAAAAAAATGATAATATTTTGTTTTCATTAGTGAGATAATGATTTATGTTCACTAATTTTCATAGCAGGGCGAATGCCTATACCCTGGTTACACATGCACAAAGGTAGGGCACTCAGGCACCCATAGAGTGTCGCGTGTTGGGCATGTTAGGGCCCGAGATGGGTAGGGATTTTGATGCAATGAGTTGGTCGATCAACTCAAATTTGAAAGGGGCACGGGAAGAAAAGAAGTAAGGTCAGCCCATGAATTCCCATGAACATAGCTCTGACCAAGGGTTCTCATAATGAATTTTATAAAACTGACTAAATTATTTTTTGAGTGTTAAAATTCAGTTTATAATTATTTGATAATGCGACATGGTACTGAAAAATGATAATATTTTTTTTTTTCACTAATGATCTAATGATTTATGTTCACCGATTTATATAGTAGGGAAAATTCGCACTTAAAGGCAGGGTGCTTAGGTAGCCATGGTGGTGTTGTGTTTTGGGCACAGCAGGGTGCCTGCCCAGAAGGGGTGCCTGTGTGACAAGTTGGTGGGTTAGCCTGAATTGGTAATGGTTTCTCACAAAAAATAAGTAAGGCCAGGCCATGACTTCCCATGAACAAAGTTCCAACTAAGGGGTCTTATAACGATTTTTATAAAATTTACTAAATTAATGTTTAGGTGTTAAAATTCAGGTTATAATTGATTGGTTATGTAGCATGCTACTAAAAAATGATAATATTTTGTTGTAATTGATGATCTAATGATTTGTGTTCAATTATTTTCATATCCGGGAAAACACCTGACCTTAGGTGTGCTCACATGAAGGTGGGGCATTGGGGAGGCCATGGGGTGTCACGTGCTAGGCACACCAGGGTGCTCGCTATCACGAGTTCCCACGTGATGAGTTGGTGGCTCAAAAAAACTTGAAAATGAGAACCTGTAAAAAATAATTATGGTTATCCCATGACTTCCCATGAATAGAGTTCCCATAAGGGGGTCTCATAATGATTTTTGAAAAATTAACAAAATTAATTTTTGGGTATTAAAAGTCGGTTTATAATTGTTTGATTATGCAACATCGTACTAAAAATGATAATATTTTTTTTACATTCATGAGCTAATGATTTGTGGTCACAAATTTTCACAACAGAGCAAGCACCCACATCCGCGGCATTATCGCACGAAGGTGAAGTGCCTGGATTCCCATGGGGCATTACGTGTTGGGTAGGCCAGGACACCCACCCTTGAGGTGCGCCCATGTGATGAGTTCGTGGGTCGATCCAACTTGGAAAGGGGTGCTCACATAAAATAAGTAAGATTGACCCATGAATTCCAATGAATAGAGTTACCAAAAGGGGGCCTCATAATGATTTTCAGAAAATTGAGTAAATTCATGTTTAGGTGTTAAAAGTCAGTTTACAATTAATTGATTATTCAACATGGTACTAAAAAATGAGATTTTTTTATTATCATTGATGAGATAATGATTTTTGTTCACTGATAATTTTAATATTTGGGCGAACACCTGTACCATGGGTGTGCATGCATGAACGTGGGGCGTCGGGCACCCATTGGGCATCGCGTGCATGGTAGGCCAGGATGCCCCCCTAGGAGGGTCACCCGTGTGACGAGTTCATGGGTCGACATGACTTCGAAATGGGTTCTCGCATAAAATAACTAAATTCAACCCATGAATTCAAATGAACATAGTAATTAAGGTTGGAACATGACTTCCAATGAATAGAGTTACCACAAGGGTGTCTCAAAATTATTTTTAGAAAATCAACTAAATTCATGTTTAGGTGTCAAAAGACGAGTTACAATTGATTTATTATGAAACATGGTACTTAAAAATGATAGTTTTTTTTTTCATTGATGAATTAATGATTTGTGTTCATTGATAATTTTCACAGTAGGGAAAATGCCCATACCCTACATGTGCACGAATGAAGACAGGGCACTCAGGTGCCTATGGGGTGTCACATGATGGGAGCACGAGAGCCCTCACCTGACAAGGGCACCCGTGCGACGAGTTGCTGGGTTGGATAGACTTGGAAAGGACAACCTATGGAGAAGATGTGAGGCCACTCATGAGTTCCTATAAATAGAGTTCCCACAAGGGAGTTTCATAATGATATTTAGAAAATTATTTAAACTAATGTTTTGGTGTTAAAAGTTAATTTACAATTGATTCATTATGTAGCATGCATGTACTAAAAAATAATAATGATTTATTTTCATTGATGAGCTAATGATTTACGTTAACTGATTTTCATAACAGGGAAAACGCCCATGCCCTTGGGAAGGTGGGGCACTTGGGTGCCCATGGGCCATTGCGTGTTGGGCATGCCATGGTGTTCGCTCGATAGGGGCATGCATGCAACGGGCTGGTGAGTGGCCCCGACCTAGAAAGGGGCGCCCATAAAAAATAAGTAAGTTTGGCCCATGACTACCCATGAATAGTGGTCCCACCAAGTGGTCTCATAATGATTTTTAGAAAATTCAATAAATTAATGTTTGAGTGTTAAAATTCATTTTAGAAGAGATTCCACATTCACGTCATTGTCCTTGTTAAGTAGATAATATTTTTTTAAATAAAGAGAAGGCCATTTACATTTATACCATCATTTCCAATTTTGAATTTGGTTTGTTAAGAAGATTTACTGGGCAAGTTGAGTGATAGGTGAAATAGGTGACACAACGGTCGAGAAGACGTGTGAAGAAAGGTTGGACCATGACTACCCATGAACTGAGTTCCCATTATGGTGTCTCATAATTATTTTTAGAAAATTGACTAAATTAATGTTTAGGTGTTAAAGGTTGGTTTATAACTGATTGATTATGTAGTATGGAGGTACTAACAAAAGATAATATTTTGTTGTCATTGGTGATATAATGATTTTTGTTGACTGATTTTCATAGCATGGAGAACTTCCATGCTCTAGATGCACACACACAAAGGTGAAGCACTCATCTGCCCCTAGGGGCATCGTGTGCTAGGCACAATGATATTCACGCCTCATGGGGGTGGTCGTGCGACAAGTTGGTGGGTCGACCCAACTTGGTAAGTGGATCCCACATAAAATAAGAGAAACCCATGACTACCAATGAACAAAGTTACCACAAGGGGGTCTCATAATTGCTTTCAGAAAATTGACTAAATTGATGTTTAGGTGTTAAAAGTAGGTTTATTATTGATTGATTACGCAACATAGTAGTAACAAATGATCATATTGTGTTGTCAATGATGAGATAATGGTTTTTGTTCTCTCATTTTCACAGCAAGGTGAATGCTTGTACCCTTGGTGCATGTGCATGAAGGTGGGGCGCTTAGGCGCTCACAGAGAGTTGCTTGTTAGGCATGTTAGGGCTCCAACTCGACATGTATGCTTGTACAATGTGTTGCTAGGTTAGCCCAACTTGGAAAGGGGCACCAACAGAAAATAAGTAAGGTGGGCCCATGACTTCCCCTAAATATAGTTCCCACCAAAGGGGCATCAATGATTTTTAGAAAATTTACTAAATCATTTTTTGAGTGTTAAAATTTGGTTTATAATTGATTGATTATGCAACATGGTACTAAAAAATGATAATATTTTTTTGTCATTGATGAGCTAGTGATTTATGTTCACTAATTTACATAGCAGGGTGAATTTCTGCGTAAAGGTGATGCGCTCGAGTTCCCATGGGGGCGTCACATGTTGGGCATGGTAGGGCGCCCGCTCAGTAGGGGTGGCGACAGAGAAGATGTAAGTTCGGCCCATGACTACCCATGAAAAGTGTTCCAACCAAGGGTTTAACAATGATTTTTAGAAAATTGACAAATCAATGTTTGGGTGTTAAAATTTGTTATTGATTGATTATGTAGCATGATACTAACAAATGATAATATTTAGATTTCATTGATGAGCTAATTATTTGCGTTCAATTAGTTTCACAACGGGGTGAAAACCCATACCCTAGATGTGCTCGCATGAAGGTAAGGTGCCGAGGCATCCATGGGGTGTCGTGTGCCGGGCACGCCAAGGGGCTCTCCTGTCAGGGGTGCCTGTGCGATGAGTTGGTGTCTTAGGATGACTTGACAAGGGGAACATGTATAAAATAAGTAAGTTCATCCCAGGACTACGAATTAAAATAATTCCCACAAGAGGGTCTCATAATGATTTTTATAAAATTAACTAAATTAATGTTTGGGTGTTAAAAATCGGCTTATAATTGATTCATTATGCAACATGGTACTAAAAATGACAATATTTTTCTTACATTGATGATCTAAATATTTTTTTTCACTAATTTGTACAATAGGGTGAGCGCCCACAACTTGGGTATTCTCGTACGAAGACGAGGAACCTGGGTTCCCATGGGGCAATGCGTGATGGGTAGGCCAAGACACCCTCCCTAGAGGGGTGCTTGTGTGATGAGTTCGTGGGTCGACCCGACATGGAAAGGGCTGCTCGCATAAAAGAAGTAAGATTGGACCATGAATGGCAATAAATAGATTTACCACAAGGGGGTCTCATAATTATTTTTGGAAAATTAACTAAATACATGTTTAGGTGTTAAAATACATTTTATAATTGATTTATTATGCAACATGGTACTAACAAATGATAATATTTAGTTGTTATTGACGAGATAATTATTTTTGTTCACTGATAATTTTCACAGTTGGGTGAATGCTCATACCCTGGGTGTGCACGCACGAAGGTGGGGTGCCTATGGGACATTGCATGTTGGGTAGGCCAGGATGCCTGCATGGTAGGGTCACTTGTGTGACGAGTTTGTGGGTCGACATGAATTGGAAAGGGGTGCCCATATAAAATAAGTAAGGTCAACCCATGAATTCCAATGAATAGAGTAAGTAAGGTCGGCCCATGACTTCCAATGAAAAAAATTACCACAAGGGGGTCTCTTAACGATTTTTATAAAATCTACTAAATTTATCTTTAGGTGTTAAAAGCCAATTTATAATTTATTGATTATGCAACATGGTACTAACAATTAATATTATATTTTTTTCATTGACGAGATAATGATTTGTGTTCATTGATAATTTGCACAGCACGTCGAATTCCCATACCCTACGTGTACGCACCTGAAGGGAGGGAACTAAGGCACCCATGGGGCTTCGCATGCTGGGAACGCTAAGTCCCTCTCCTGAAAAAAGCACCCACACGATGAGTTGGTGGGTCGACTCGACTTGGAAAGGGGTGCATATAGGAGAGAAGCAAGGTCACCCACGACTGTCTATGAACAGAGTTCCCATAAGGGGGTCTCATAATAATATTTAGAAAATTAACTAAATTAATGTTTGGGTGTTAAAAGAAAGTTTAAAATTGATTTATTATGAAACATGCAGATACTAACAAATAATAATATTTTATTCTCATTGATGAGCTAATGATTTGTGTTCACTCATTTGTACAACGGAGAAAATTCCCATGCCTTGGTGCACCCTCACGAAGGTGGGGTGCCTGTGTTCCCATGAGGCATCACGTGCTGGGCATGCCAAGGCATCCACTCAATAGGGGTGCCCATGTGACGAGTTGGTGGGTTGACCCGACCTAGCAAGGGTGCCCATAGAAAAGAAGTAAGTTTGGCCCATGATTTCCCATGAACAGAGTACCCACCGAGGGGTCTCAGAATGAGTTTTAGAATATTGACTAAATTAATGTTTGATTGTTAAAATTCATTTTATAAGAGATTCCACCTTCACGTGGTTGGCCTTGTTAAGTGGAAAATATACTATTCTTGAAACGAAGGGAATTTCATTTACGTTTATACCATCATTTCCAATTTTGACTTTGGTTTGTTAAGCACATGTACTAAGCGCATTGGGCTATAATTGAAGTAGGTGACATGATGGTCGAGAAGATGTGAAAATTAAGGTTAAGCCATGAATACTCATGAACTAAGTTCCTGCCAGGGTGTCATAATTATTTTTAGAAAATTCACTAAATTAATGTTTAGGTGTTAAAATTTGGTTTATAATTGATTGATTATATAGTATGGTCGTAGTAACAAACGATAATATTTTGTTGTCATTGATGTGATAATGATTTTTGTTAACTAATTTTCACAATGTGGCAACTCCCATGGTCTAGCCACACCCACACAAAGGCGTAGCGCCCAACCACCCCTTGGGGCATCGCATGCTAGGCACATGGGGTTGCTCGCCCAGTAGAGGTGACAATGCTACGAGTAGGTGGGTCAACCTAAATTGGTAAGGGGAAGCCACATAAAAGAAGTAAGATCAACCCATGGATACAAATGAACAATGTTAGCGCAACGGTCCTGATAATGAATTTTCTAAGATTGACTAAATTCATGTTTAGGTGTTAAAATTTGGTTTATAATTGATTGATTATGCAGCATGGTACTAAAAAAATATTTTATTTATTTATTGATGAGCTAATGAATTATGTTCGCTAATTTTCATAGTAGGGAGAATGCCCATACCTTGGGTGTGCGTGCACGAAGGCAGGGCACTCAGGTGCCCATGAAGTGTCACGTGTTGGGCATGTTCAAGGCCCCAGCTTGGCAAGGATGCCTATGAAATGAGTTGGCAGGTTGGCCTGACTTGGAGAGGAGCACCAACATAAATTAAGTAAGATCAACCCACGACTTCCCATGAACAGAGTTCCCACCAAGGGGTCTCATAATAATTTTTTAAAAATTTACTAAATTAATTTTTGAATGTTAAAAGTCAATTTATAATTGATTGATTATGTGATATGGTAATAAAAATGATAATATTTTTTTGTCACTGATGAGATAATGATTTATGTTCACTGATTTTCATAGTAGGCCGAATTCTCACATAAAGGCGGGGTGCTCGAGCACCCATTGGGGCGTCACCTTTTAGGCATGCCAAGGCACCCACTTATTAGCGGTGCTCGTGTGATGAGGGTATGGGTTGGCCCAAATTGGAAATTATTGCGTGCAGAAAAGAGTTAAGGCTGGCCCATGAATTCCCATGAAAATTTTCCAACCAAGGGGTCTCATAATGATTTTTAGAAAATTGACTAAATTAACGTTTGGGTGTTAAAATCCGGTTTCTAATTGATGGATTATGTAGCATGATACTAAAAAATGATAATATTTGGTTTTCATTGATGAGATAATGATTTTTGTTCAGTTACTTTCAGAGAAGGGTGAACTCCCATACCCTTCATGCGCTCGCATGAAGGCAGGGTGCCAGGGCACCTATGGGGTGTCATGTGTTGTGCATGCCATGGTACTCACTTGTCAGGGGCCCCCGCATGATGAGTTGGTGGATCAGACCGAATCGAAAAAGGGAACTTGTAGAAAATAAGTAATGTCATCCCATGATTTTCCATGAGCATAGTTCCCATAAGGGGGTCTCATAATTATTTTTATAAAATCAACTAAATTAAGGTTTGGGTGTTAAAACTCATTTTATAATTGATTGATTATGCAACATGGTACAAAAAATGATAATATTTTGTTTACATTGATGAGCTGATGATTTCTGTTCAGTAATTTTCATAACATGGTGAGCTCTGACAACTTGGGAGTTCTCGGACGAAGGTGGGGAACCCCGGTGCCCATGGGGCATTGTGCGTTGGGTAGGCCGAAAGGCCTGCCCTGGAGGGGTGTCTGTGTGATGAGTTTGTGGGTCAACTTCACCTTGAAATGGGTGCAGGGATAAAAGAAGAGAGATCTACCCATGATTTCCAATTAATAGAGTTACCACAAGGGGGTCTCAAAATGAATTTTTTAATTGACTAAATTCATGTTAGGTGTTAAACTTCGGTTTTATGATTGATTGATTATGCAGCATAGTAATAAAAAATGATAATATGTTGTTTTCGTTGATGAGATAATGATTTTTGTTCACACATAATTTGAATAGTTTGGCGAACACTCTTACCCTGGGTGTGCGCTCATGAAGGTGGGGTGCCCTTGGGTTGTCACGTGCTGGGTAGTGCAAGACACTTGCCTGGGAGGGTCACCCGTGTGATGAGTTTGTAGGTCAACATGACTTAGAAAGGGGTGCCTACATAAAATAAGTAAGTTTAGTCTATGAATTCCAATGAAAAAAGTAAGTAAGGTTAGCCCATGACTGCCAATGAACAAAGTTACGACAAGGGGGTTTCATAATGATTTTCAAAAAATCAACTAAATCCATGTTTAGGTGTTAAAATCTAATTTATAATTCATTGATTATACAAAAAGGTACTAGCAAATGATAATTATTTTTTTTCATTGATGAGCTAATGATTTGTGTTCATTGATAATTTTCATAGTAGGGAGAATGCCCATACCCTATGTGTGCACACATGAAGGCGAGGCACCCATGGTGCACGCCAAGCCCCCCACCTGATAGGGGTACCCATGCAATGAGTTGGTGGTTCAGCTCGACTGTTAAAGGGAAGCCTATAGAAAAGAGGTAAGTTCTCCCATGACTGCCTATGAACATATTTCCTACAAGGGGGTCTCATAATGATATTTAGAAAATCAACTAAATTAATGTTTGGGTGTTAAAAGTTAGTTTATAATTGATTGATTATGCAACGTGAAAGTATTAAAAAATAATAATATTTTATTGGCATTGATGAGCTGATGATTTGTGTTCACTAATTTGTACAACAGGGAAAATTCCCATGCCCTTGGTGTGCCCGCACGAAGGTGGAATTCCCAGCTGCCCATGAGGCATTGGGCGTTGGGCACAGAATGGCATATGTTGGACAGGGTCACCCATGCAGCGAGTTGGTGGGTTGACCTGACTTATCAAGCGGTGCCAACAAAAAATAAGTAAGTTTTTCCCATGAATTTCCATGAACAGAGTTTCCACCAAGGGGTTTCATAATGATTTTTACAAAATTGACTAAATTGATGTTTGAGTGTTAAAAGTCACTTTATATGAGCTTCCACCTTCACATGGTTGGCCTTGTTAAGTAGAGAATATATTATTCTTGAAATCAAGAGAATATCATTTATGTTTATACCATCATTTCCAATTTTGACTTTGGTTTGTTAAGTAGATGTATTGGGAAAATTGGGTGATAGGTGAACTAGGCAACACAATAGTCGAGAGGAAATGCAAAGTAAGGTCGGCCCATGACTACCAATGAACTGAGTTCCCACTAGGGTGTATCATAATTATTTTTATAAAACTAACTAAATTAATGTTTATGTGTTAAAAGTCGATTTATAATTGATTGATTATGTAGTATGGACGTCCTAAGAAGTTATATTATTTTTTTTTCATTGATTAGATAATAATTTTGTTGACTAATTTTCACAATAGGGAAAAGTCCCTTGCTTTATGTGCACCCATAAAAAGGCAGAGTGCCTGACCTCCCATGTGGGCATCACGTGCTAGGCATGTCTACATGCCCACCCGGTTGGCGAGCCCATACGATGAGTTTTTGGGTCGACCTGAATTGATAAGGGGCACATACATTAAAAGAGTAGATCATCCCATGACTACCAATGAACAACATTACCACAAGGGGGTCTCATATTTCCTTTTATAAAATTTAATAAATTCATGTTTAGGTGTTAAAACTCAGTTTATAGTTGATTGATTATGGAACATGGTTCTAATAAATGATAAAATTTTGTTGTCATTGATGAGATTATGATTTTTGTTTACTAATTTTCATAGCAGGGTGAACTCATGTAACCTGGGTGTGTACGCAAGAAAGTGGAGGACTCAGGAGCCCATGGAGTGTCACGTGTTGGGACTTTTAGGGCCCCAACCCAGTGGGGATGCCTGTGAAATGAGTTGGTGGGTTGCCCTGACTTGGAAAGTGGCACCATTAGAAAATAAGTAAGGTCGTCCCATGAATTCCCATGAACAAAGTTCCCACCAAGGGTTATAATAATGATTTTTAGAAAATTAACTAAATTAATGTTTGGGTGTTAAAACTTGGATTATAATTGATTTATTATGTAGTATGGTACTAAAAAATGATAATTTTTTTTTGTCAATACTTTGCTAATGATTTATGTTCATTGATTTGCATAGCAGAGTGAAAGTTAACATAAAGGCAGTGTGCTCGGGCGCCCCATTAGGGGAATTTTGAGGTCTAAAATGGGCCTCCTAAGAAAAATGTACAGCCCAAATAAATTTTATAATAACCAATAGGATTGAAGATGATGATGTCAACCATGGGGGGTGATTCACCATTTTTTAAATAAATAGGTAAAAATATTTAAAAATAATAAAATAATAAAACTACTTTTTCAACTCATATTTTCAACTTATCTCCCAAATTTTTTACTCAAATTTCAAGCAGGATTACACATTGGATGCAAAATTTAATCCCTCATCCAAATATTACCCATGCTGCATACTTTCAATGGACCCTACAACATCAAAAATGAGAGATACATGAAAAAACGTGATTGCATTCATGATTTTCATGTATTTCTCATTTTTTGTGTAGCGGGGTCCATCAAAAGTATTTAATATGGGCACTCCTTAGATGAAGAATTAAATTTTGCATACAACGAGTAGTCCCGCTCGAAATTTGAGTAAAAATTTGGGAGATAAGTTGAAAATACAAGTTGAAAAGGTAGTTTTTTCTTTTTTCCCTCTAAAATTTGATGATGGAATCTAACATTATTTTATTATTTCCACTATTATTTTATAATTCCCTTAGGAATCCCATTTTAGACCTGAAAATTCCCTAATTATGGGGCTGTTGGGTGTTGGGCATGCCAGTACGCCTGCCCAGTAGGGGCGCCCATGCAACGAGTTGGTGGGTTCATACAACTTGGAAAGGGGCACCCATAGACAAGAAGTAAGGTTGGCCCATGAATTCCCATGAAACAAGTTCCAACCAGGGGGTATCATAATGATTTTTAGGAAATTGACTAAATTAATGTTTGGGTGGTAAAAGTCAGTTTATAGTTGATTGATTATGTAGAATGATACTAACAAATGATAATTTTTGGTTGTCATTGATGCACTAATGATTTGTGTTGAATGATTTGCACAATAGGGTTAATGCCAGTACCTTGAGTGAACTCACATGAAGGCGAGGCTCCTGGGCGCCCATGGAGTATCACGTGTTTGGAATTACAGGGCACTCACCTATCAAGGGCACCCGTGCGATGAGTTGGTGGCTCAAACCGAGTTGACAAGGGGAACCTACAGAAAACAATTAAGGTCATGCCATGAATTCTCATGAAAAAAGTTCCCGCAAGTGTGTCTCATAATGATATTTTGAAAATTAATTAAATTAATGTTTGGGTGTTAAAAGTCGATTTAGAATTGATTGATGTTGCAACATGGTACTAAAAATGATAATATTTTTTTCATTCATGAGCTAATGATTTTTGTTCACTGATTTTAATAAGAGGGCTAGCACCCACAACCTTGCCCTTCTTGCACGAAGGCAGGATGCCTGGGTGCCCATGGGGCATTGCGTACTAGGTAGGTCAAGATTCCCACCTTGGAGGGGTGCCAATGTGATGAGTTTGTGGGTCGACCCGACCTGGAAAGGGGTGTCCGCATAAAATAAGTAAGTTTGACCCATGACTACCAATGAACAAAATTGTTACAAGGGGGTCTGATAATGATTTTTGGAAAATTAACTAATACATGTTTAGGTGTTAAAAGTGAGTTTATAATTTATAATTATGCAACATGGTACTAAAAAATGATAATATTTTATTTTTATTGATGAGATAATTAGTTTTGTTCACTGATAATTTTCACAGTTGGGCGAATGCCCATACCCTTGGTGTGCGCACACGAAGGTGTGGCATCCGGGCATTGCGTCTTGGGTAGGCCAAGATGCCCGCCTAGGAGGGCCGCGAATGTGATGAGTTCGTGAGTGGACCTGACATGGAAAGGACCACCCACTTAAAATAAGTAAGGTCAACCCACGACTAAAAATTAACAAAGTAATTAAGGTTGACCCATGACTGCTACTGAACATAGTTACCACAAGGGGGTCCCTTAATGATTTTTAGAAAATTGACTAAATTCATTTTTAGGTGTAAAATTCGATTTATAATTTATGGATTATGCAACATGGTACTAACAAATGATAATATTTTTTGGTCATTCATGAGGCAATGATTTTTTTTCATTGATAATTTTCATCGCAGGGTGAATTCCCATACACTGTGTGTGTGCACATGGAGCTGGGGAGCTGATCGGGCATCATGTGCTGGGCGTGCCAGGCCCCCTACTCGTTAGGGGCACCCATGTAATGAGTTGGTGGGTTGGCTCGACTTGGAAAGGGGAACATATAGAAAATAAGTAAGATCAGCCCATGGATGCCTATGACCAGAGTTCCCACAAGGTGGTCTCATAATGATATTTAGGATATTAACTAAATTAATGCTTGGGTGTTAAAAGTGAGTTTAAATTTGATTTATTATGCAACGTGAAGGTACTAATAAGTAATAATATTATATTCTCATTGATGAGCTAATGATTTTTTTCACTGATTTGCAGAGTAGGGAAAACACCCATTCCCTTGGCCCATTTGCATGAAGGTGGGTGCCCGGGTGACCATGGGGCATTTCTTGCGGGGCATGCCAGGGCGTCCGCTTGATAGGGATGCCCATGCTACAAGTAGGTGGGTCGACCCACCCTAGTAAGGGGAACCCATAGAAAAGAAGTATGCTTGTCCCATGAATTCCTATGAACATAGTTCCAACAAAGGGGTCTCATAATGATTTTAGAAAAATTACTAAATTAATGTTTGTGTGTTAAAAGTAAAATTATAATTTATTTATTATGCAACATGGTACTAACTGTTACACCAATTTTTGGTCACATAACCATTTACAATTAGATGGATTGAAGTACACCATGTAAGACCAATTTTTCCATAGTAAAATTGCTTTCACTATAAGAAATAATTTAATCAACCATGTTTTATTCAGTTATTTATGGTTCAAACAGGAAAACCTATGACGAATAATTAAAGAAATCCTTATTTATTTGATTTTCCTCTAGGAATAATTCATTAAACCACTGTTTAAATAATATTCCTGATCATATTTAACCCAATTATGAGAAATAATTAGATAAATCATTATTTGTATTATTTTTCTGTAGGAATAATTAATTAAATCATTATTTAGTTATTATTCCTTGTTAAATTTGACTAAATCACCTAGAGATAATTAAACAAATCATTATTTGCTAAATTATTCCTTAACCCCATTCTTGAAATGATAAATAAATCATTTATTTGTTTATTATTTCTAAATAAAAGTATTTAACCAATTTAAATTCCTTTCCCTTCAACAAAATATAATAAAATAACCCAAGCAGTTAGATCTACATCTTTGTTAATAATATTTTAGTATTCACCATTATCGAGGATAACTAAATATTTTGTTATAAATACAAAGATTTTCCATTAATTATTCACTTTGATCACTTCTATTGTCGCTCTTTGATCATTCTCATTGTTGCTACTATTTTCTTGCTTCTTGAGCTCCCATAGAGTTTAACACATTTTTGGTTTTCTACACCATCGAGAGACATAAACTTCTGGATCCAAAGCGTTGAGGACAAAAAAGAACCCATCCCATTGAAGGGGACTGGTGTCATCATTCTTTGTTACCTTCCCAGGTGTTAATACATATAAAATTGTTTATATATTGTCTTGTCTCTTGGATGTATGGACCATTTTCCTTTTTATTTTTACTTTTCAACTACATTTACTACATAGATCGGGTTTCTAGCAGCATTTGTTTCAACTATCTATTACAGATCTAAGGAAGTTAAGCAACCATCTTTATTGTTAGGGATTTTTTTTCACGCGCAACTAAAGTGAGATATTTTCGTGCACTTTCATTAAGAATTTATGCTAACAAATGGCAACTCCCAATTTGACCCTGGGGATCCTTGTCTGGTGCATCGATCCCCTAGCCAACACTCTGCCTGGTCATCTCAAACCTTATACCACTTTGACCTTGGTCCAGCCAGTTTCTATGACCCCTCCCTTTTCTTCTGTGCCTCAGACACCTCAGTAGGAATCTACTCCTGTTGTGAAAGCATCTAGTGAGGGGGGGGGAAGCCAAAAAGAAGGAACCTAAGGACAAGGCCCCCCAAACAACTCCTTCTCCTCCTAAGCCTCCAAAGCATTCACCCCCATGCACATTGTGTGATTTTGTTGGGTATTATACCCATAATTGTCCTGAGCTTCCTCATCTCAAACCTATAGTCAACAAGACTTTTCTTGAATCCAATATCTCGGAGTTCCATGTTTTTTATGAAATCAGCTCCAGAAATAGAAGAAAAGAGAGATCAATGCCTTAGAAATGGCCACTTTGAGGGGGAAACCTCCAATACATTACATAAATGAACAATTCTTGGATGATGCAAATGACAAAATCTCCACTCTATATATAGGAGTCCATGGGGCCACAATGTAATCCTAGTGGGGCCACAATGTAATCCTAGCTGACATAACAATAATAATGTAAGGGCACAATAACAACAATATGGAGGTTACAGGAGTACAAAAATAACAATAAGGAGGTTACACTAACAACAATAAGGGACTATACTAGTAATATAATGACCTAACATGCTCCTCTCCTTCAAAAACTGTTGTGCTCAACGCTTTAGTAGCTCTGGGTGCTTTTGTATAAAACTCTCATCCTCCCATGTAGAATCTTCAGTGGGTAAGTTCATCAATTTAATGAGATACTCTGAAATTGATTGATTTCGTAACTACCGAGTTCTTTTTTCCGTGACTGCTTCAGGTTCCAATATGGTTTTTCCTTCCTCATCAAGTTCTACAAATATTGTTTGAACTAGAAGTTTCCCCCTTATAACCTTTTTTAAGCATGAAACATGGAAAACTAGATGCACTCGTGAAGAAGAAGGAAGCTCTAATTTGTATGCCATAGTACCAATCTTTTGCAACACCTTGTAAGGACCATATTACTTTGGCGATAATTTATTATCCTTCTTAGCTTGATTGAGGGACATTTTTTTGTATGGTTGTAGCTGTAAAAATACCCAGTCTCCCACATCAAAATTTGTCTCACTGTGATGTTGATTTTCCTGTTGTTTCATTCAATTTTGTGCCAAATTTAGGTTATCCTTTAAGAGTTGGAGAACTTCTTGTTGATGCTCGATGTGATCCTCCATTTCTTGAACCCTAGAATTTTCCCTTAAAGATGTGATAGATGGTGGATGATATCCATAAAGTGCCATAAATGGGGTCATTTTTGCTGCAGTATGGAAGGAAGTGTTATACCACCATTCAACGAGAGGTAACCACTTGACCCATTTTTCTTGCTTATCAGATACAAAACAATGAAGATATCCTTCTAAAAATTTATTCACTATCTCTGTTTGACCATCAGATTGAGGATGATAAAATGAGCTATAAACTAGTTGAGTACCCAAACAAGAAAATAATTTTGTCCAAAAATTTCCTGTAAAAATGGGATCTCTGTCACTTACAGTAATCTTCGGGTTTCCATGTAGCTTTCGAATTGTTCCCATAAATGAATTAGCAACTGTACTTGCTTTAAACGGATGAGATAATGCACAAAAGTGTGCATACTTGGTAAGTCTATCAACTACCACCATGATGACACTCCTTCCTTTGGACTTAGGTAAACCTGTGATAAAATCCATTTAAATCTCCTCCCAACGTTCACTTGGAATGGATAATGGTTGTAGAAGACCCAGGGTCTTAATTGTCTCAACTTTATTTTTCTGGCAAACCAAAAAATCCACCAAAAAATTTTGAATATCAGATTTAATGCCATCCCAAAAAAATTATTTCTTCACCTTGTGGTAAGTTTTTAAAAATCCCGAATGTCCTCCTAAAGGAGAAGTGTGCAATTCCAAAAGAATATTTTGTTTTAGTTGGGAATTCTTGCAAATATATAAGCGATCTTTGTACCATAAGGAATCAGTTTTCCAACTAAATGTATCATATGTACTAGGATCTTGCTGCAACTTTAGAATGAGTGTCCAAACTTCTTCGTCCTTCTTCCATTCATCCCTCGCTTCGGTTATCCAATCTGGTTGGATAATAGAAATGGCACAAAGCAATGCTTCCACCTCTTCATCCTTTCTTGAGAGTGCATCTGCAACAACATTTAGCTTCCCTTTTTTTAGATGATTTCAAAGTCATAACCCAACACCTTTGTGACCCATTTTTGCTGCTCTTCTGATTATATATTTGTTCCAAAAAGTGTTTAAGACTATCATGATCAATTTTTACCTTGAAGTGTCTTCCCATTAGGTAAGGTTTCCATTTCTTTAGTTCCTGTAGTATTGCCAAAATTTCCTTCTCATAAATAGCCTTTTGTAAATAATTTCCTTTGATTGAACGACTTTCAAAAGAAATGGGTCTTCCTTCTTGCATTAAAACAACACCAATTCCATTTCCTGAGGGATCAAATTCCATAATAAAGGTTTTTGTGAAGTCTGGTGTAGCTAACACTGGTGCTAGGCACATTGCCTCTTTAAGATGTTCAAAGGCCTTAGTTGTTTCAGGAGTCCATGAAAATGCATCTTTCTTCAATAACGATGTTAGAGGTGCTGCTATTCTCCCATAATTCTTAACAAACTTGTGATAATACCCTGTTAACCCGAGAAATCTGCGCAACGGATTTATGGTTGTAGGGACTTTCCATTCCCTAATGGCTTTAATTTTGTTAGGGTATACCTTAACACCCTCATAAGATACAATATGACCCAAATATTCCACCTCTTGTACTCCAAAGAAACATTTGGATGTTTTTTCATATAATTGTTTCTCCTCCAATAGTTTGAGCACACTATCAACATGTTGAACATGATCCTTCCAAGACCTGTTGTAGGTTAGTATATCATCAAAAAATACTAGCACACATTTTCTAAGGAAGGGTTTGAAAATGGAATTCATCCACCCTTGAAATGTAGAAGGTGCATTGGTAAGGCCAAAAGGCATGACCAAAAATTCATAATGACCCTCATGAGTTCGAAATGCTGTTTTTGGAATATCTTCTGTCTTCATTCTAATTTGATGATATCCTGAATGAAGATCCAACTTGGTAAAGTAAATTGCTCCATGTAATTCATCCAATAATTCATCAATCACAAGAATGGGAAATTTATCTTTAATAGTGAGCTTATTGAGCTCCCTATAATCTAGACATATGCTCCATGATCCAACCTTCTTGTGCACCATTACTACTGGAGCAGAGAAAGAACTTTTACTAGGTTGAATTATACCAGCCTCTAACATTTCTGAAATCATACATTCAAATTCACTATTTTGGACATAAGGATATTTGTAAGGCCAGATGTTTGGAGGAACACTTCCTGGAATCAAATGAATAGCATGATCATGATCAAGAATAGGTGGGAGTCCTTTGGGAGTATCAAACGCCTTGGAATGATTGTCCAAGGCTTCTTGGAGATCTAGAGAAATAGATGATTTTGATGTTGGAACTTCTAGTGAGCATAATTTTGCAATTACGCCTCGTTGTTATTTCTTCATAAGTTTTGTCATGACATTAGAGCTTATTATCATTCCTAGCTTCCCTGTGATACCCTGTAATTCGATTTCCTTTCCTTCCGAAAAAAAATTCAAGAAATATTTTTGAAAATGAAGAGCTATCGTAAGATTGTAACCATTGTACACCTAGTACAACATCAACACCTCCCATTGGAATGGAAAGCATTGGACTATTCAATACATATTCCCCCATGGATATTTTGATATTATGGCATTTTCGAGAGCAATTTATAGTTCCTCCATTTGCAACCATCACTTGACATTCTGGTGCTGGGTATAGGAAACAATTCAATTCCTTGGCTACCTTACAATGAATAAAATTATGGGTACTACCCGAACCAATCACCATTATTATCTCTTTCTTCTTGATATGTCCTTCTAACTTGAGAGTTTGAGGAGTGGTAATTCCTGCCAATGCATTACATGATATGGTTGGAATCATTTCTTCTTCTTCTAGGGTTTCTTCCTAATGTATATCCTCTTCTTTTGAAGTTTCTTGTTCATTTTCTTCCTCCTTTTCACAATCTATGTAAAATAATTTCTTCTCAGCACGCTTATGACATTTGGTGTATTCACTATCACAACTATAGCAAATCCCTTTTTCTCTTTTTTCTTCCAATTGTTGTGGTGTCAACCTTGTAGGTTTTGGAAGTCTAGGAGTAGCAGCACTTCTATCTTTATAGATGTGAGTGGTAGGATTACTTGTCGCCATATTTTTGCATTCAAATTTTCTTGCCAACCTGAATGCCTTATATAATTAATCAGGTTCCCAAACGTGAACTTCATGTTGGATGTTATCCTTTAAATTCATTAGGAAGACATCAATCCTATGTTGCTTTGGAATATGAGTTACCCTTATATTCAATTTTTGGAAGTCCTTAATGTGCTCCGCCACTTAACCCTTTTGTTTGAGATTTATCAATTGGCTAAATAAGGTGTTGCTCTTTGTATATTCATAATGTGCTATCATTTCCTCTGTAAAAATTGACCAAGTGACAATTTATTTATTGGAGCAAAGCCATCGATACCATACAAATGTATTTTTTTCTAAATCTAAAGTTTCAATGCGTACCTTTTGTGTGTTTTTCACATTATTGAGATAAAAATATTGCTCCATCTATAGTATCCATGTTACGGGATCCTTGCCATCAAACTTCCTCATATCCGTCTTTTGAATATGGTGGTTCTTTAATCCAACATTAGAGTTTATGAAATCATGATTAACATTAATTTTTTTATCATCATGAGTTTCTTCTACTATATTTTCGCCATTAGGAATCATTTCTTGTATCAACTTTGACAAACCTTACTTCAAACCTTCCATGACTTCCTTCAAACCTTCCAGTTTTTCTTCCATACCATCCATTTTTTCTTCCATACCATTCTTCAAACCATCCATCATAGCTTCCACGGCTTTCTTCAAACCATCCATCTTAGCTTCCATGCTTTTCTTCAAAACATCCATTTCATTTTTTGTTGCTCTTTGCAAGAGCGAATTTTGGTGCACTTGCTCTTGTAATTTTGATAGATCATGTTGCAATTCTTCATCTTAATGAGTCATAGTAGAGTACTATGAGGGCTTAATGGGTGTTGAATTATTTTTAGGAGAAATTTTAGAACCCAATACTAATATCTATGTTCAATAGGCCTTTGGAATCTCTTAAAACTGATTTTTCAAACAAGACTTATGCAATTTGAAAAAAAAATACACACCTTTTTCTTGATTTTGAGGAGCTCGATATTGAAACTGAATTATCTATGTGATTTTGGACCTTCAACATCTGAAATTCTGTCCTAAAGTATCCCTCTAAATATTCTTGTGAATGCCATATGTCTGACCTAATTTAGATTCTTGAAGACAAAGGTATGCCCAATCTCCTACGATGACCTAATTATGGATTGGTTCAGTAGAGCGAAATTGTATGACTTTCCACATGTCACTGTTTCCTCCTTTGGCTCTAAAATTGATAAAGAACAAACTAAAGTCTATGTGATTGTAGCCACATTTTACAGAATCCAAATCCGATGCTCAGAGAAAGAGTTATCATTTTTTTCCGCACGATCACCTATTTGAGATGAAATTCGGGAGCCTGAAACAATCCTAACTTCCACATATCATATCTCCTAAAATATTGTGAACCAAGATCTGAAATTTTAACAGGAGGTTCTCAAGCTTTCATCTTCACTTTATAAAAATTTCATTATCTGAACCCTCATAGAAAAAAAATTATTGTGAAAATTCCGCGATGACCTGTTTAGGTGAAATTCAGGAGCCTCCAAAAAGCCTTGACTTCCACAAATCACATCTCCGAAATTATTGTGAACCAAGGTCTGAAATTTTGCGACAATGTTCCTCAGGATTTATGTTTGCACTCTAAACATTTTATCTTTTGAACCTTTGTAGAAAAAAATTTATATCTAAAATTCCACGATGACTTGTTTGGAATAGTGAAACCCTAGAATCCAAAGCTCTGATACCAAATGTTATGAAGCCAACTCCAAAAATAGAAGAAAAGAGAGATCAACGTCTTAGAAATAGCCACTTCGAGGGGGAAACCTCCAATACATTACATAAATGAACAATTCTTGGATGATACAAATGAGAAAACCTCCACTCTATATATAGGAGTCCATGGGGCCACAATGTAATCCTAGCCGACCTAACAATAATAATGTAAGGGCACAATAATAGCAATATGGGGGTTACAGGGGTACAACAATAACAATAAGGGGGTTACACTAACAACAATAAGGGACTATAATAGTAATATAAGGACCTAAAAATGTTACCTTACCTGATTTAGCTAAGAAACTCAAATTTTTGCGAATGAATCACCCTTGTGATTTGTGTGACTTTTATGGAAACTATTCTCATCATTTTCCCCGTCTCTATGACTTTTGCGACACCCTTGAGGTCGTTCTCCAAATAGAGGCCGCTCGTATTGAATCATGTACTCTACTTGTGAGTTCTGCATCAGCTAAACCGGAGGACATTTTTTCTCCCATTGTGATACCTCCCCTCGATGTCGAGATGATGGAACCTTCAGCCACTATCCTCTATCTATCATCATCCATGAGATCCATGGTGGAAGACCCCTCTAGGATATCCCCTTCTATTTTGATGATCACCCTGGGCTTAACATCGATAGATTTTTCATCTACTAGCTCTTCGTCTACCATCTATAGGGATGTTTATGTGAACCATATCTCTCATGATGATGTGTGAGTTAACCTTACTGCATCATGTGGCCTTTCTTTTGCAGTCCTCCCATCTTCCATTTTGATGAAGACATTATGGTAGTGATGACCACCCTTGACTTTTCTTGGGATGATATGCACCTCCGTGCGTACTTCCTTTCGTAGTAGTCCCATGACTAGTATGTTGTGGAGTCTAAAGACTTCATCCCTGATAAGGTCGATTGGTTTAGAAATCCCATTCCTACACTGGATGCTTTTGAAGTAGAACATATGGCCAATATCTCTCCTACCATTAAAATTAACATTTCTGATAAATCAAGGGTAGAATAAAACATTACCTTGTGGGAACATTGCACCCCAGAAGAAATTGAGGCTTAGACGAGGCTATTCAAGGAATTATGTGATGTTTTCACCTGATCCTATTCAAAGATGCCCGAAATTTATCCTGCCTTTGTCAAACACCATATCAATACATGGCCCAATGCCAATCCTGTCCGTCAAAATTTGAGACTCATTAATCCTTCTAGAAGAGAGGCTATCAAAGGTAAAATCGATAAGCTCAAGCAAACTGGTTTTATCTATTCCATTTAATACACCACTTGGGTTTCTAATCTGGTTCCCATTCTTAAGAAACAAGGCACCATCCATGTTTGCACTAACTTTTGTGACCTAAATAAAGCTTTTCCCAAAGACAACTTCCCCATCATTGATAATATCATAGATGAGTGTGTGGGGTATGAGTTTCTCTCCTTTGTGGATGGTTTCTCTAGGCACAACCATATTTTTATCCGTTGTCCTAATCAGTTAAAAACTACGTTCATTAGTCTGTGGGGAACGTTTTCTTATAGGTTCATGCCATTCAACCTAAAGAATGCTGGAGCAACCTTCTAGCGGGCCATGTCATAATGTTTCCATGATTTGGATCATATTATCCTTGCCTACCTTGACGACCTCACTACTCATTCTAGGCATTGGGTGCAACACATTCATGATTTGCATATCATTTTTCTCTAATGTCACAAGTATAATATCTACCTCAACCCACTGAAGTGTGTCTTTTGTATTCCTGCCGGCCATCTCTTATGGTGAATTGTGTCCAAAGATCGTATAATTCTTGATACCCTCAAATTTCAAGCTGATCTTGAGCTTCCCATTCCTCTTACCTTGTGCTAGTTACAAAGCCTCCAAGACAAAGATAAATTCCTTCATCGGTTCCTCCCTGAATATGCCACCACTACGCATGGGTTTCTAAGACTTCTTTGATCTAACATTCCATTTGTTTGTGATGAATATGCTCAATAGTGTTTTGATGCCCTGAAACATGATCTCACTTCCGCTCCCTTGATTAGTCCTCCTTACTTTGAGAGGGATTTAATCCTATACATCTTAGATTACACCCATTCGGTCTCCAGGGTCCTAATCTAGGAAGATGATGCCAGGAAAGAACACATTATCTATTATGTAAATAAGAAACTTGTGGGTCCCCCTTTTCCCTACTCACATGAAGAGAAGCTGGCACTGGTCATTGTGTTCTCAGTCCAAAAACTTCATCATTATATCCTTACATGTTTCACCAAGGTCGTGACCAATTCCAACCCTACGGCTTTCCTATTGAGTAGACGAATCATCAATGGGAAGCATTCCCATTGGATTTTCATCCTTCAGGATTTTTATCTTGAATTTGTCACACCCAAGGGTTAGAAAGGTTTATCCCTTTTTGAACTCATTTTTGAATTTCCCACTAGTGCGTGTGATCTACCGGTTAATGATGGTTTATCCGATGAACACTTGTTTTCCATTAATTCGAATCACCCTTGGTATGGCGACATCCTTACCTACCTGTGAACCCAAAATTTTTCTTCCCATATTTATCATGATCCTCGATGATGTATACGACACCAAGCCCCCCACTATCTTCTCATTGGTGGCGATCTCTATCATTGCGATGTTGATTCTGTCCTCTGTCGTTGTATGACACATGCTGAAGATGACCAAGTCCTTAGTGCTTTCCATAACGACATTTGTGGTGGCCATTTCTCTTCTTTGGCTACTGTGCAAAAATTCATGCAGGATGGGTATTTTTGGCCTTCTCTCTTTGGTGGTTGCATTGAAGCAGTGAAACACTGTTCCAATCGCTAGCTATTTTCCCCAGAGGCACGAGCTCCACCTGCTCCCCTCCATCCTGTCATATCAGTCGATCCATTCTAAAAGTGGGCCATTGACTCTATGGACTGTCGACCTCCATCTAATGGTAACCATAAGTATATCATTGTGGCAATTAACTATTTCACCAAATGGGCCAAGGCCATGCTAATGTTCAATAACACAACAACTAACACAACTCTCTTTTTATTTAACCATGTTATCACTCGATTCAGGGTTCTGAAAAAAATTGTCTATGACCATGTCTAAGATTTTGAAAATGATATATGGCATGAGCTATCCTCTCTATTGGGCTTTGAGCACCAATATTCATCGTCCTATTACCCCCAAGGTAATGGTCAAGTTGAAGCGGTCAATAAAATCCTTAAAACTATTCTCCAATGAATGATGAATAAGAACAAAACCAACTGGAAACTTATGCTCTTCCCTACTTTGTGGGCCTATAGAACTTCTCTTAAAACCACCATCAATTTTACTCCTTTCCACCTTCTTTTTGGTGAGGAGGCAGTCTCACCGATCAAGTGTGAAATCCCCTCCCTTCACCTAGTCTTCAAACTTCTCCCTAACATCCAACCTTTAGAACAAAGACTCATCATGCTCGAGCATGATTCCAAAGACTGTCATGTTGCATTTCAAACCATCGAAGCATCCAAGAAGATTACCAAAGCGCAATATAACCAAAAATTCCACCCTCACACCTTTCATGAAGGCAATCTTGTTCTAATGTATGACCAGGCTTATGATGTCCTTGGTCGAGGGAATTTTGACTCATTGTGGCTAGGACCTTACATCGTTAGTAAGGAATTGGGCAAGGGGGCATACCTTCTAGAGGATTTCAAAGGCTAACTCCTTTCTAACCCTCACAATGCACTCTACCTTAAGATATTTAACACAACATCTCCCATTGAGATGCGTGTTTTATTACTGTCATGCATTTAGGTAGCTTGCATTTTTCATTATCATCTCAATTATTTTCTTGTGGCACCTTTTAGATGGATCCATCATCCACAATGTATATTTTCTATGTCGATGGTGTAAGCCACTTCTCTCGGAATCCAACCTTGACAACTTAGCCCATTTTTACCCCATGCATTTGCTAGTCTTCTCTAATGGAATATGCATTGGATATGCCACCAATAACGAGGCCGAATTTGATGCAATGATAGGTTTGTTAGTCGATGCCCTTGATCATCACATCCTTCATCTTCATGTTCATTTATATTCCTTGTTTCCTTTCATGCAATTGAATGGCATGTATCATGTGAATAACCATGTCCTTTTTAGAAGATATTTACAAGTGAAGTTCTTATTACATGAATTTGAAACCATTACATTCAGTCTTGTACCTAGATCCCATAATCACTATGTAGATAGTATTGCAAACAATATTCTATATTGGCACTTATCACATGCATTTAAAAAAAAAAAATAATGATAAACCAAATGGCGAACCATATACTTTTCATATATAAAAGGATGCATATCCATGTTATGTATCGTCAAAATCATCAATGTTTTGGATTCCACTACTCTAATACATCCGACATGCCCATAGAATGTTACAAAATCAAAAATATGGGCACCACACATTCCTACATCTAATCACTATTTGGTGGGTCCTAAGCCAATGGCTTGGCTCCTATAACCCACAGATCCCACACAGTTTTTATGGCCATCACCATGCACCGCATGACCCCTCGCCACTCAGAGGGTAGCCCTATACATCCCTCAATGTAATGGTCCTCAATATCATGCCATCTGTGCTCAGATACACTGGTCAACATCAGCCCTCATCTGTGGTGGGCATCCTCCAGTAAGGCCTAATATTCAGGCCTCTAGTCTCCTCTTGCTCTACTAGACTCTAGAGCCCCTGGCGTTGTAGGTTGTCCCATATACCCTGTTGGCTTCACTAGTCCTATATATGCATACCAAAAGAAATGAATCAGTACCACATACATATATATAAAATATTTAAATACACCATAATATATATAAAATTTCACTTACCATATGGTCCCCATGCTCGACCTAGTAGAAGTGGCAAGTCAGGTCCCCCCTGAAAGTTCATACCATTGTATGGATAGTCATATATGTACAGTGGAATCTAATCCAAATATGCAAAAAACTAAGGTCGGCACACCCTTCTGACTCCCACGCCTCCTCCTCTTCTCAGTAGCTTCCCCCAACGGCGCATCCTAGGCTCATGCTGGCTCCCATCCTGGATCTGTACATGAGGCCGAAGTGTGGGGATCTTCTCGAAGAGGAATGATCATAACACTGTATTGAAAGCATAGTCATGGTTCAATTTTTGGTTGCAAAGAAACAATTGTTGTTTCACCGACGACAAAATCATCTAGGCCCACCTATAGTACGTCCCACTCAGTACACTATCAACTAACATCATCTACCCTCTAGTGATGTGATGGAATTCTTGGTTGCCCAAGATCCATAGTACTACTGTGGTGACAACCCATGTATCTACCCTCAATAGATCACCGATCGGTATGGTCATGCCCTTAGCACAAGCATATGTTCTACAAAGGCGTTCCATGAACTCTGACATGTTCCGCCCTCACGGTAGCACCAGATGTATATTTCCAACCAACCCTAGTGGTAGGAGTCTAGTCAAGAATTAGATGTCCTCTATGTTCAACTCGATTCGGTGCCCCTGCACTACAAAGGCCTCCTAGTTTGGATCCCAATAGCTAATTATCCTAGAAAACAAGGGCTACCCGACCCTTATCAGTGGGTTCTCAAAAAACTTGAGAACTCCATACCTCGAAAGTACTCCTTAGAAAACCTAATCCCCCTAGATCTCGACACGAAGGGCATCCAAATCCCTCTCTCTCTAGTTGATCTTTAGCTCTGTCATACCTGCGCAAACCCAACACATTTGTCAACTTAGAGAAAGAAAATTGTATCCAAAATCATGAAGTCCTAGTCCCCAGCTAAAAAATAAGACAAAACCCACTTTTTGGCCAACTCGCATTTTTCAAGCCCTATAACTGCAAGCTTGCAGTTTTCCCCTTTTAGAAACTGCGAGCTAGGTCACAATACTGGCCCCAAAAAGTGCGAAGCAACCGTGAGGATGGGAAAAGTGTTGTTCCTGGGCCTCGGGCACCTAATATAAGAAAATTAACCACTGAAAAAGTAGATTAGGGTTAGGCCACTAACCTGCAACTAATAGATCTCAATTACAATGGTCAGTTTGTCCACTATGATCGTCACAAGATTTAGGGCCTTCTCCTCCTCTCCAAATTCACCACAGCTCCGCTAGCAAATGAATTAAATTGGAGGGGAATTGTCCTATTAAAATGAAAACCCTAATTTTTCTTTCGCCAATTGTGACCAAAACGTACCTCGGTGTGGAAAACCATCAACACTGTTGGAAATATATCACTGAGATCTAAAATGGGTATCCTTTTGTTTTTGGTGATTTGATACTTCACTGGGAAGCCATTTTTCCACAAAGGGTCACTTCGCTACCTCTCAAAATCGGATTTCTTCACTTGCGCTGCTTGAACTTGGGTCACCAATTTTCCTTCATACTTGTTAATACATGTGCGATTTCTATCATGAATAACCACCTTTTTCTCATGCTTTTATGGTCCCCACCGGGCCTATTCTGTGTCGCAGCCTCATCGAGTCACCCTTGTTTAGAGCATCCGAGTTAAGTCACCATCACATCCATGGAGTCTATCCTGAGTCCCTTTGCCTCTTGTTACAATATTCCACCCATTGTTTCCTTGTACCTCTCTCGTGTTGCCCATTTTTTCCTCTAGCCATACTGACCCCCATCCCCTCCAGAGTCGAGTCAGTTGCTGCCAGGCCATCCATGCTTTTAATCCTCTGAAAAGGGAATTCATTCGTCCGCTACTTAGTATCATTGTCCCTGGTGTCAGTCCATCAATCACTTTTACTATGATCCCTCGTGCCTTAGTTGAGGATTCTTCATTGCCTCACCTATGGCAGACCTCATTCTATCGACATCAACACATTCATTCTAGAAGACAGGTACAGAGGACGTTATTCCTTATTTCCAGCTTCCATTCCTGTTCGATGCCCCGGATTAGGCAAAGGGAATGATTATTTCCCTTTGACCTGGTTGTTTCTCATCTGCTCAGCTTTAGCTTGCATGATCGAGATTCATATACTTGATGGTTTGGTGATCTAGTAGATCATACCAGTGATTCTTGGGTGTGTGTGTGAGATGTTTTAGACCTTATGAGGGGGTGGCCCTTCAGGTAGCCCCCAAATTAGGAAATTTTGAGGTCTAAAATGGGCATCCTAAGGAAATTATAAAATAATAGTGGAAATAATAACATAATATTTGATGAAATCATCAAATTTTAGAGGGAAAAAAGAAAAAAACTACTTTTTCAACTCATATTTTCAACTTATCTCCCAAAGTTTTAACTCAAATTTTGAGCAGGAGTAATCATTGGATGCAAAATTTAATTTCTTATCCAAGGAGTACCCATGTTGCCTACTTTTGATGGACCCTGCTACATGAAAAGTGAGAAATAAATGAAAATCATGATTGCAATCACATTTTTCATGTAGCAGGGTCCATCGAAAGTATACAACATGGCTACTCCTTGGATGAGGAGTTAAATTTTGCATCCAACAAGTATTCTCGCTCGAAATTTGAGTAAAAACTTTGGGAGATAAGTTGAAAAAGTAGTTTTATTAATTTATTATTTTTTAATCTTTTTACCCATTTACTTAAAAAATGGTGAATCGTCCCCAACGGTTGACATCATCATCTTGAATCTTGGTTCTTATAAATTTTATTTTGGTATTACATTTTTCATAGGAGGCCCATTTTAGACCTCAAAATTCCCCTAATGCATGCTCGGATGGCATCATATTATGCTACAACCTCAAATACGGCTCTGCAAATTTGATGGGTTCGATTCCAGCCGCTTGCAGTGCCCATAGCATGCATGTATCACTCAGACGATCCATTCATATTTTTGGAGCCCTTTCCTATTTATTAGAGCTTATTTGGTTTTTATTATGTCTCATGTACTCATATATTATTGTATTCAGTCCTGGATATTGTCCTAAGTGCAGTATGTATGTGGGATCCATTATATTTTTGTCTGGCTCATTTTTATGCAGCCATATCATGTAATTTATAGCTCGTTATAATTTTACTGGGCACACCATTATTCTTTGTACTTTTTCATCTCCATGGGCATAGGTATGCCTCACCCACCTCACTAAGAACCGGTACCCAAACATTAAAGGAGACTTATATCATTTGTAGGTCTCACCCCCTCAGTCATTGTCTTGTCTCGCTTCAATCCATCTATGCATCTCTCTATATGACTCCCCTTCGGTGTTTAGTGACTATGTTCTTATAATGTACTTCAGTTATATGATTATCTCCTAATGCTTGCACATTGGGAGGCAATCTGTTACACCCATTTTTGGTCATCTAGCCATTTACAATTATATGGATCAAAGTACACCATGTAAGACCCATTTTACCATAGTAAAATTTGTTTCAATATAAGAAATAATTTAATAAAGCATATTTTATTAAGTTATTTCTGGTTCAAATAGGAAACCCCATCAGGAATAATTAAATAAATCATTATTTATTTGATTTTATCTAGGAATAATTAACTAAATGTCTGTTTAAATAATATTCATGGTTATATTTAACCCAACTATGAGAAATAATTATATAAACTATTATTTTTCTTATTTTTCTCTAGGAATAATTAATTAAATCATTATTTAGTTATTATTCCTCGTTAAATTTGACTAAATCACCTAGAAATAATTAAACAAATCATTATTTATTAAATTATTCCTTAACCCCATTCTTGAAATGATAAATAAATCATTTTTTATTATTATTTCAAAATAATTATATTTAACCAATTTACCTTTTCCCTCCAAAAAAATATAATAAAATATTCCAAGCAGTTAGATCAACATCTTGGTTGATAATAATTTATTATTCGCCATTATTAAGGATAACTCACTATTTTGTTATAAATAGGAGGGTTTTCCAGTCATTACTCACTTTCATCACTTTTATCCTCACACTTTGATCATTCTCATTGCTACTACTACTTTCTTGCTTCTTGGGCTCCCATAGAGTTCAACACGTTTTGGGTTTTCTACACCATCGAGAGAGAGAAACTTCTGAATCTGGAGCATTGAGGACAACCAAGAACCCATTCCATTTAGAGGGTCTGGTTAAAAATCTGGAGCATTGAGGACAACTAATAATCCCTCCCTCTCAACTCATTCTCTATCTTCCTTACTCTCTCTCCCTTTCTCTCCTACATCCTTCCATCTCTCTCTTTCTCTCAGCCCTCCAACTCATCAATATCTCCCTCCCTCTATCCTTCTCTCCCCCCCTTCTCTACACCTCTCTTCCTTTGTCTCTTCATATGACCCCCAAACATACACAATCTCTCTCCATCTCTCCCTTGTCACTCCCCCTCTCTCTTTATACACTTTTATCTATCTATGCATTTCTTCTTCTCCCTCTCGACTCCTCCAAATCCATCTCTCTATCCCTCCCTCTCTCCTATATATACCTACCTCTCTCCTCATCTCTCCAAATTCCTCTCTCTCATCGTTCCTCTCTCTCCCTTTCTCTCCTACCTCCCTCTCTTTCCCCCATCACTCTCTCTCCATCTCACTTTTCCCTCTAACCCTATCACTATCTCCATCCCTTTATCCTTATCTCTCTCCCCCTCTCCCCACCGTCCATATTTTTGTCTCCCTCCCTCTCTCTCACTCCTCTCCTCTCTCACTCAATTTCTTATCTCCCCTCTTGTTCACTCTACCTCCATCTCTCCCTTTCCAATCCCTCTATCTCTCCACTCCTATGTCTTTATTATTCCTTACATACATATCTACAATTTTAATATATCTTTATATATTAATATATATCATGTTGTGAAACAAACTCCAAAAATAGAAGAAAAGAGATATCAACGCCTTAGAAATAATCCACTTCGAGGGGGAAACCTCCAATACATTACATGAATGAACAATTCTTGGATGATACAAATGAAAAAAACTCCTTTCTATATATAGGAGTCCATGGGGGCCACAACGTAATCCACAACGTAATCCTAGTGGGGCCACAATGTAATCCTAGCTGACCTAAAAATAATAATGTAAGGGCACAATAATAACAATATGGGGGTTACAGGGGTACAAAATAACAATAAGGAGGGCTACACTAACATAATAAGGGACTACACTATTAATATAGGGACTTAACATGCCCCTCTCCTTCAAACAAGTGTTGTCTTCAATGATTGATTATTTCTTGATGCTTCTGTATAAAATTCTCATCCTCCCATGTGGATTCTTCTACAAGAAAGTTCTTCCACTTGCTGAGATACTCTGAAATTGATCATACTTTTCGAGTTCTTGTTTCTGTGACTACTTCAGAACTTATTTTGATGTGATTTTGATCTTCCTGTTTTTTCATTAGATTCTGCACCAAATTTAGGTTATCCTTTGAGGGTTGGAGAACTTGTTGTTGATGCTCGATGTGATCTTACACTAATTTATCATCCATATTAGATATTATTTTATCCTTAAAACCATCCAACTTAGCCTCCATTTCTACTTTTAAACCATCTATGTCATCTTCGATTTCTCTTCGTAAGATCAAAATTTGTTGCACTTGGTACCGTAATTTTGATATCTCATACTACAATTCTTCCTCTTCATGCGTCGTAATATAGATTTATGAGGGCTTAATGGGTATGGAATTAATTTTTGAAGGCATTATAGAACCCAATACTGATAAAAATTCCAAAATATTCCCTTGGAATAACTTCAAACTTGATCCTTGAAATAAGACTTATGCAATTCGGAAAACAAATTACACACATTTTACTTTCTTTTGAGGAGATCGATATTGAAATTGACTTATCTCTATACTTTCAGATCCTCAATATATGAAATTTGGCCTTATAGTAGTCCTCTGAAGCTTCTTTCAAATGCCACAGGTTTGACTTGATTTTGGTTCTTCAAGACAAAGTTATGTCCAAGCTCCCATAATGACCTAATTATGGAGTGGTTCAGTAGAGCAGACTTGTACGACTTGCCACGTGTCACTGTTTGCTCCTTTGGCTCTGAAATTTATGGAAAGGAAGAAAAAATATGTGTACTTGCAATCACTTTTTACAGAATTCCAATCCGAGGGTCAGAGGGAGAGTTATGAATATTTTCCCACGATCACCTCTTTGAGATGAAATTTGGGAGCCTGAAAAAGGCCTAACTTGCACAGATCATATCTCCAAAATTTTTGTGAACCAAGCTCTGAAATTCTGCGACGATGTTCCTCAAGATTGCAGCTTCGCGCTCTAAAAATTTCAGATTTTTAACCTTCATAGAAAACACATTATAGAGACCATTCTGCGATGACCTTTTTAAGTGAAATTCAGGAGCCTGCAAAAAGCCCTAACTTCCACAGATCATATCTCCGAAAATATTGCGAACCAAACTCTGAAATTTTGCGACGATTTTCCTTAGGAATTTAGCTTCACACTCTACAAATTCAGCTTCTGAACCTTTGTATAAAAAACGTTATAGCACAAATTCCATGATGACCTGTTTAGGTTAAATTCAAGAGCCTACAGAAAGACCTAACTTCCACAGATCATATATCTGAAAATATTGCGAACCAAGCTCTGAAATTTTGCGATAATGGTCCTCAGGATTTTGGCTTCGCACTCTAAAAATTTTAGCTTCTCAACCTTCGTAGAAACACAATTATAGCGAAAATTCCACGATGACCAGTTTGGAGCAGCGAAAACCATAGAATCCAAAGCCTCTGATACCAAATGTTGTGAAACCGGCTCCAAAAAAAGAAGAAAAGAGATATCAACATCTTAGAAATAAGCCACTTCTAGGGGGAAACCTCTAATGCATAACATGAATGAAAAATTCTTGGATGATATAAATTACAAAACCTCCTTTCTATATATAAGAGTCCATGGGGCCACAATGTAATCCTAGTGGGACCACAATGTAATCCTAGCCGGCCTAAAAATAATAATGTAAGGGCACAATAATAACAATATGGGGGTTACAGGGGTACAAAAATAACAATAAGGAGGGCTAAACTAACATAATAATGGACTACACTATTAATATAGGGACTTAACATATCATAATATAATAAATTTAATATTATATTAAATCTAATATTTTATAAAAAGTATTAAAAATTAAAAATAAAAAATAAAATGAAAAACAAAATGAAAAAATAAAACCAAATAAAAAACAATGAAACATAACACACATATAATATCCATATATATAACAAATAATTAAAACAAAACCAAAACCCTATTAACTCTTACCATGAGACCTTTCCCCAGCCCAAGCCTGCCTCTTACCACCTCTGAGCTGCAAGAGGAAAGCCTCCACCGTCGCGACATAGACCTCACCCACGTCCACCTACCTCTGAGCTGCAAGAGGGATTTGAGCCTCCATCATCGCGCATTTCCCACCTCCGCCCACCTGAGAGCTGCAAGAGGAAGAGTCTAATCCACCATCGTGACAGAGTCCTCGCTCGCCTTCGCCCACCTCTGAGCTGCAAGAGGAAGAGCCTCCACCATCACAACAAGACCTGAGGGAGAGCCTAGATTGAAAACGCAAGGGATTGGGGAAGAGAAAATAAAGAGGGCATAGAAATTTCATTTGTTTATGAATTTTGTTATATATTTTTCAACTTATTGGCATTGTCTAGGCTTGAATTTATTAAGAAATGTAGAAATAAAGGCTCAATTTGTCATAGCCTTGGTCAAATTGAATAAATTCAAAATTTCCACATAAACAAACAACTTGGTGGCCATTAACTTAGGTGACATGTCTCTTATCACTTAGTTAACTCACAAAATTTAATTTAGTGGGCTTGGAGTTCAGTTTTCATGTCTTGATTACTAATTTGTAGCAATCCAGTTCATTTATTTCTACTTGTGCTCTATTCAACTAGTTCCAATTGTCGATAGAACTAGTTGGATGTTAGTTGTGTAGTGGACAGTGGTATAACTCATATATCATCTAGTTAACTGATTAATCAACCAAAAATAGTTGGTGCTTGCAAGGAATTCAAATTCCTCACATGTGGTGGATATTCCAAGGCAGTGTAACATCAATTGTGGAATTGTATTGAGCGTATAAGTGTTGCATAAAATCAATGATCAATCCTTGGGAATTAAACAATAAAACTGGAGAAATTTACTAAAAAATAGGGTCAATTTCCTTATGATTTGTGCAAGGAAAAATGAGCTTAGGTGGAGGAAAAAATTGGCTAAGTCTGGGTAAGATATTTTCATTGATAAGAGAGAATAATTATTCACTTACAAGTTGATCTTAGAGTGAGAAAGTAATTGTAATACATTCTCTATTCATATAATTAATGAAAGTAGGCTTAAGGGGTTTTTACTAGGTGGTTTCCCCTAGATAAAAATGTGTATTTGTGTATGTGATTGATGCATTTTGGTGAATGTTGTTCTAAATTGTGAATTTATTTCCACAAAGTAGTAAAGTAGAATTGTGTCTTTTGATTTAGATTAAATTTATTGAGAATTTGCGATTATATAGCCATATTTATACATGGTATTCTAGTCATATTCATATTGGAACAATAATTTCAAAGTTGTTCCTCAGGAGGTTTTAATTTTCAGCCTCAGTGTAGCTGGATTTCTTCATAGTTTGGAGAATTTACTTCAATGGACTGAGGTTATAGTATGCCTTGGATGGTAGCTCCAATTTCATTCCCTAGAAGGATTGAATAGAAGCAATGCTTGATGAAAATGGATTGCTGGAATATGTCAAGAGAAAAATTGCGAAACCAAGATTATTTGATTCCAAAAACCTATCCCAATGGAAGAAAGATGTAGCCAAGGTGAGGAGAATAATCTTAGAGGGACTCGAAGGTCACATTGTTTCAAATATCCATGGTAAATAAAATCATTTCTCAATGTGGAAGGAACTGACTCAACTATTCAAGAATAACGGTGACCATACAAAACTGGCTCTAAAACACAAACTTTGAAACATTAAGATGCACAAGAATGATACTATTCCAAGGTATCTCACCATATTTTCACAAGTTTGGGATGACCTTGGAGGGGTTGGTGTGAATGTTACAGAAGATGACTTGGTGAGCCTAGCTATTCTAGGCCTTTTTTCATAACTACCTAGACTCAGTAAACGAGAGGGAGAAATTACCGAATAGGGAATGCTTATGGTCTGATTTGGTATAAGAAGAAATCAAGAAAAATACTAGAGATGGAATTTCATCCAAGGGAGAGGAAGAATAAATTTTTGCATTATTTGGAAAGGGAAATAAGGGAAATGGGAATAAACCTTAAAGCAAACTATATTCTAAGAAACGGGGCAAGAAGAGAAGGTTATCCAAAATAAAATGCTTCGATTGTCATGAATTTGTGCACTATGCTACAAAGTGTCCACAAAATTATTATAGCAACAAGAAATCAAGAGGAGAAGCAGGTGAAGCGTTAGCTTCATAGTTCAAGTTAGACATCACCCTGATCACATGCATGGAAAAAATTGTTATGGGGAGTGTGTGGTACTTTCATTCATGTGCTTCATTCCACATGACATGGTGTAGAGACTTTTTAGTGACTTGGAGGAGAAATATCTCCAGATGCATATTGAGCTTAGGGATGAAAAAAGGTACAATTCTACCAGGATTGATACAATAGCCTTTTAGAGGGATTCAAGAGTCACTCTTCTCCTTAAAGATGTCATGTTTGTATAAGGCCTGAAGAATAACATATCTCTGTATCAGTTTTGGAAGACCATGACTATGATGTGATCTTTAGTAAAGGGAGATCCTTTCTGAGACACATAGCTACTCTACAGGTGAAATAGATTATGGTTCATATGAAGAAAATATATAAAATTGAAATTGCAAGGCTTTGTTGTCGATGATTTGTGGCATAGGATATTTGGTGATTTGCATCATGGAGACATAAAAACTATGCAAAAAATAAGCACTGGCCTCCCTAAATGATCACTTGAGAAACATCATGTCACAAGGGTTATACCTTGGGTAAGTATGTAAAATACGCATTCCATCATCAAGAAAAAAATCACATACAATTTTGGAGAGAGTCCACTCTGATGTTTCTAGACCCTTCTCGACAACGTCCACTACAAGACATAAGTACTATGTTACTTTTGTTGATGATTTCTCAAGAAAGTGTTGGATTTTATTCATGTAGAAGAGGGGTGAGACATTCTCAAAAAATTTATAATTCAAGGCATTAATTGAGAAATATACCTATAAGAAGGTGAAGGCTCTTAGGAGTGGAAATGGAGGTGAGCATGTTTCGAATGAATTGAAGAGATTTTGTGCCAAAGAAGGAATTCATAGAGAAATGAAAGATACCCACAACTCAAAAAAGAATGGGGTAGCTAAGAGGAAGAGCTATAGCATTGTGGGAGCTTTGAGATGTATGCTACATGACCAAGGCCTCCCACTACATTTGTGGGAAGAGGCAGCTAACGAAACAATCTACCTATGGCACTAGAGTCCTCATCAGATTCTTGGTATGAATACACTATAGGAGGATTTATATGGGAAAAATTAATTCGATGTGTCCCAATTTAGAATTTTTGGATCCTCTGTTTACTGCCATGTCTCCAAAGATTAAGGGGATAAAATTGAGACGACATTAGAGTTGGGATTTTTTGTGGGTTACATGAAAACTACACACAATTACTAAGTGTATTTACCTTCCCTCAGAATTGAAATTGTGTGAAGGGATGTAATTTTTGATGATGATAGAGCAATGTGATGCTCTCTTGAGAGGGGGACTCAAATCCCACCAGAAGAGGATATTTTAGTCCCAAATAAGAAGCCCAAGGAAGTTGTGGAGAAACAAAAAATGGAAGAGTAGAGACGAGGTAGAGTGGAGACATCCACTCAAGAAGAATCATCTAGATAAGGAAGAAAAAGAACCAGTGAAGCTGATAGATTAGTGAAGGATGCGAGGGAGAATGTGGGATCTCCTTCAAATTTGGGCAAAGAAAGGAGGTCATCTGAGAGATATACTGGCTCCATGGATCTAATATCTGAGCTCATATTTTGAGGAAGTATTTGAGTAAATATTTTGAGTTGATGCAATGGTGGAAGAATATGAATCCATTATGAAGAAAAATGTTTGGGAAGCATTCCCAAGACCAGTATATAAATCAATTTTGGGTTCGAGATGGATCTTCAAGGTTAATCACGCAACAGAAAAAAACATATATAAATGTAAGGCCAGATTTTTTGCCAAATGATTCTCTCAAGTTGATGGAATTGACTATGAGGAAACCTTTGCTCCTATATTTCATCCATTAGATAAATTCTTTCATTAGTTGCACAAATTGGGTGGAATATCCAACAGATCGATGTAAAAAAAACATATCTAAATGGTGTAATTCAAGAGGAAGTGTACATCAAGAAAAAAAGGGTTTTGAGAAATTTGAGCAGGAGTCTCATGTGTGCAGACTCAAGAGACCATTATATGGTCTCAAATATGAACCATGAGCTTGGTACACTTGGATCAATAGTTATCTCACTGGATTGGGCTTCACAAAAAGTGAAGCAGATGCAAACTGTTGAGTAACCAACTCCAAAAAGAGAAGAAAAGAGATATCAACGCCTTAGAAATGAGCCACTTTGAGGGGGAAACCTCCAATACATTACATAAATGAACAATTCTTGGATGATACAATTCACAAAACCTCCTTTCTATATATAGGAGTCCATGGGGCCATAATGTAATCCTAGTGGGCCACAATGTAATCCTAGCCGACCTAACAATAATAATTTAAGGGCACAATAATAACAAAATGGGGGTTACAAGGGTACAATAATAACAATAAGGGGTTTACACTAACAATAATAAGGGGCTATACTAGTGATATAGGGACCTAACATGCCCCTCTCCTTCAAAAAAGTGTTGTCCTCAACACTTGAGTAGCTCCGGGTGCTTCTTTATAAAATTCTCATCGTCCCATGTAGAATCTTCAGTGGGTAAGTTCTTCCACTTGATGAGATACTCTGAAATAGGTCGATTTCGTAGCCGTCGAGTTCATGTTTCCGTGACCACTTCAGGTTCCAATATGATTTTTCCTTCCTCATCAAGTTCTGGCAATATTGTTTGAACTGGAATATTTTCACCTATAACCTTATTTAAGCACAAAACATGGAAAACTAGATGAACTCGTGAAGAAGCAGGAAGCTCCAATTTGTATGCCATAGTACCAATCTTTTGCAACACCTTGTAAGGACCATAGTACTTTGGCGATAATTTATTATCCTTCTTAGCTTGCTTGAGGGACATTTGTTTGTATGGTTGTAGCCGTAAAAATACCCAATCTCCTACATAAAAACTTCTCTCGCTGCAATGTTGATCTGCCTGTTGTTTCATTCGATTTTGTGCCAAATTCAGGTTATCCTTTAAGAGTTGGAGAACAACTTGCTGATGCTCGATGTGATATTCCACTGATTGAACCTTCGAATTTTTTCTTAAATATGATGTGATGGATGGTGGATGATATCCATAAAGTGCCATAAATGGGGTCATTTTTGCTGCAGTATGGAAGGAAGTGTTATACCACCATTCAGCGAGAGGTAACCACTTGACCCATTGTGTTTGTTTATCATATACAAAACAATGAAGATATCCTTCCAAACATTTATTTACTATCTCAGTTTGACCATCAGATTGAGGATGATAAGATGAGCTATGAGCTAATTGAGTACCCAAACAAGAAAATGACTCCGTCCAAAAATTTCCAGTAAAAATGGGATCTCTGTCGCTCACAATAACCCTTGGGCTTCCATGTAGCTTTTGAATTCTGTCCATAAATGTAGTAGCACCTGTACTTGCTTTAAATGGATGAGATAATGCACAAAAGTGTGCATACTTGGTAAGTCTATCAACTACCACCATGATGACACTCTTTCCTTCGGACTTAGGTAAACCTGTGATAAAATCCATTGAAATCTCCTCCCAACGTTGACTTGGAATGGACAAAGGTTGTAGAAGTCCCGGGGTCTTAATTGTCTCAACTTTATTCTGCTGGAAAACCAAACATTCCGTCACAAACTTTTGAATATCAGATTTAAGGCCATCCCAAAAAAATTCTTTCTTCACCCTTTGGTAAGTTTTTAAAAATCTCGAGTGTCCTCCTAAAGGAGAAGTGTGCAATTCCAGAAGAATCTTTTGTTTTAGTTGAGAATTCTTACAAAGATATAAGCGATCTTTGTAAAATAAGGAATCATTTTTCCAACTAAATGTATCAGATGTACTAGGATCTTTCTGCAACTTTTGAATGAGTGTCCATACATATTTTTCCTTCTTCCATTCATCTCTTGCTTCGGTTATCCAATCTGGTTGGATAATAGAAATGGCACAAAGCAATGCCTCCACCTCTTCATTCTTTCTTGAGAGTGCATCTGCAACAACATTAAGCTTTCCTTTTTGTAGATTATTTCAAAGTCATAACCCAACATCTTTGTGACCCATTTTTGCTGCTCTTCTAAAGATAGTCTTTGTTCCAAAAAGTGTTTAAGACTGTCATGATCAGTTTTTACCTTGAAGTGTCTTCCCATTAGGTAAGTTCGCCATTTCTTTAGTGCATGCAGTATTGCTAACATTTCCTTCTCATAAATAGGTTTCTGTAAATACTTTCCTTTGATTGGACGACTTTCAAAAGCAATGGGTCTTCCTCCCTGCATTAAAACTGCACCAATTCCATTTCCTGAGGCATCACATTCCACAATAAAGGTTTTTGTGAAGTCTGGCGTAGCTAAGACCGGTGCTAGGCACATTGCCTCTTTAAGATGTTCAAAGGCCTTAGTTGCTTCAGGATTCCATGAAAATGCATCTTTCTTCAATAATGTTGTTATAGGTGCTTCTATTCTCCCATAATTCTTAACAAACTTGCGATAATACCCTGTTAACCCGAGAAATCCTCGCAACTGCTTTATGGTTGTGGGGACTTTCCATTCCTTAATGGATTTAATTTTGTTAGGGTCTACTTTAACACCCTCGTGAGATACAATATGACCTAGATATTCCACCTCTTGTACTCCAAAAAAAAATTTGGATGTTTTTTCATATAATTGTTTCTCCTGCAATAGTTTGAGCACCCTGTCAACATGTTCAACATGATCCTTCCAAGACCTGCTGTAGATTAGTATATCATCAAAAAATACTAGCACAAATTTTCTAAGGAAGGGTTTGAAAATGGAATTCATCAACCCTTGAAATGTGAAGGTGCATTGGTAAGGCCAAAAGGCATGACCAAAAATTCATAATGACCCTCATGAGTTCGAAATGTTGTTTTTGGAATATCTTCAGTCTTCATTCTAATTTGATGATATCCTGAACGAAGATCCAACTTGGTAAAATAAATTGCTCCATGTAATTCATCCAATAATTCATCAATCACAGGAATGGGAAATTTATCTTTAATGGTGAGCTTGTTGAGCTCCCTATAATCCGGACACATTCGCCATGATCCATCCTTCTTGTGTACCAATACTACAGGAGCAGAGAAAGAACTTTGACTAGGTTGAATTATACCCGCCTCTAACATTTCTGCAATCATACGTTCAATTTCGCTCTTTTGGAAGTAAGGATATCTATAAGGCTCGATGTTTGGAGGAACACTTCCTGGAATCAAATGAATAGCATGATCATGATCACGAATAGGTGGGAGTCCTTTGGGAGTTTCAAACACCTTGGAATGATTGTCCAAGACTTGTTGGAGATCTGCAGAAATAGATGATTTTGATGTTGGAACTTATAGTGAGCATAATTGTGAAATTACGCCTCATTGTTCTTTCTTTAGAAGCTTTTTCATGACATTAGAGCTTATTATCTTTCCCGGCTTCCCCGCAATACCTCGTAATTCGACTTCCTTTCCTTCTGAAAAAAAATTCAAGAAAAGTTCTTGAAAATTAAAAGCTACCGTCCCCAAAGATTGTAACCATTGTACTCCTAGTACAACATCAGCACCTCCCATAGGAATGGAAAGCATTGGACTAGTCATCACATATTCCCCCATGGTTAGCTTGATGTTATGGCATTTTCCAGAGCAATTTATAGTTCCTCCATTTGCAACCATCACTTGACATTCTGGTGCTGGGTATAGGAAACAATTTAATTCCTTGGCTACCTTACAATGAATAAAATTATGGGTGCTACCCGAATCAATCAACACTATTACCTTTCTCTTCTTGATTTGTCCTTTTATCTTGAGAGTTTGAGGAGTGGTAATTCCTGCCAGTGCATTACACGATATGGTTGGATTCATTTCTTCCTCTTCTGGGGTTGGTTCCCGGTGTATATCCTCTTCTTGTTCATTTTCTTCTTCCTCTTCACAATCTATGTAAAATAATTTCTTCTCAGCACACTTATGACCTTTAGTGTATTTTCTATCACAACTGTAGCAAAGCCCTTTTGCTCTTTTTTCTTCCAATTGCTGTGGTGTCAACCTTGTAGGTTGTGGAAATCTAGGTGTAGCAACACTTCCTTCTTTATAGAATTGAGTGGTAGGCTTCCTTGTCGCCATAATTTTACATTCAATTTTTCTTGCCAACCCGAATGCCTTCTCCAATGAATCAGGTTCCAAAACGCGAACTTCATGTTGGATGTTATCCTTTAAAGTGCCTATGAAGAGATCAATCCTGTGTTCCTCTGGAATATCAGTTACCCTTATATTCAATTTTTGAAGTCCTCAATGTGCTCCCCCACTAAACCCTTTTGTTTGAGATTTATCAATTGGCTAAAGAAGGTGTTGCTCTTTGTATCCTCATAATGTGCTATCATTTCCTCCGTAAAAATTGACCAAGTGACAATTTTTTTACTGGAGCAAAGCCATTGATACCATACAAATGTATTTTGTTCTAAATGTAAAGTTGCAATGCGTACCTTTTGTGTGTTTTGTACGTTATGGAGATCAAAATATTGCTCCATCCGTAGTATCCATGTTACAGGATCCTTTCCATCAAACTTCCTCATATCCATCTTTGGAATATGGTGGTTCTTCCCGCCAACATTAGAGTTTATGAAATCACAATTAACATTTTTTTTTTCTCATCATGAGGTTCTTCTACTATCTTTTCACCATTAGGAAACCTTTCTTGTATCAACTTTGTCAAACCTTCCATGTCTTCTTTTAGAAAATTCTTCATGTTTTCCATTTTCTCATCGATCTTAGCTTCCATGTCATCCATCTTAGATTCCATGCCAGCCTCCATGCCATCCATCTTAGCTTCCACGCCATCCATATTAGCTTGCATGCCATCCATCTTAGCTTCCACGCCTTTCTTCAAAACTTCCATTTCATTTTTTGTTGCTCTTTGCGAGAGTGAAATTTGTTGCACTTGCTCTTGTAATTTTGATAGATCATGTTGCAATTCTTCATCTTCATGAGTCATAGTAGAGATTTCCAAAGGCTTAATGGGTGTTGAATTCTTTTTTGGGGCCATTTTATAATCCAATACTGATATCTATTCTACAATATGCCCTTGCAATCAATTCAACTTGATTCTTCAAACAAGACTTATGCAATTCGGAAAAAAATACACACCTTTTACTTGCTTTTGAGGAGCTCGATATTGAAATTGTATTATCTCTGTAATTGTGGCTCTTAAATATTTGAAATTCAGCACTAAAGTAGCCCTCTGAATTCTCTTTTGAATGCCACAGGTCTGACTTGATTTGGATTCTCCAAGACAAATTTATGTCCAATCTCCCACAATGACCTAATTATGGACTGGTTCAGTAGAGCGAACTTGTACGACTTGCCACGTGTCACTGTTTCATCTTTTTTCTCTGAAATTGATAGCTAAGAGACTGCAGTCCGTGTAATTGTGACCAATTTTTACGGCACTCCAATCTGATGCTCAGAGAGAGAGTTATTGAAATTTTCCCACGATCACCTTTTTTAGATGAAATTCAGGAGCCTGAAAAAGCGCTACCTTCCACAGATCATATCTCCAAAAATATTGCGAACCAAGCTCTGAAATTTTTTTGATGAGTTTCCTTAGGATTTCAGCTTCATACCATATGAATTTCAGATTCTGAAACTTCTTAGAAAAAATGTTATAGCGCAAAATCCACGATGACCTGTTTAGGAGCCTGAAAAAAGACCTAACTTCCACAGATCATATCTCCGAAAATATTGCGAACCAAGCTCTGAAATTTTTAGAAAATATTCCTCAGGATTTCAGCTACGTACCCTAAAATTTTCAGCTTCTGAACCTTCATAGAAAAAAAATTTATAGCGAAAATTCCACGATTCCCTGTTTGGAGCAGCGAAACCCTAGAATCCAAAACTCTGATACCAAATGTTGAGTAACCAGCTCCAAAAAGAGAAGAAAAGAGATATCAATGCCTTAGAAATGAGCCACTTCGAGGGGGAAACCTCCAATACATTACATAAATGAAAAATTCTTGGATGATATTAATAAGCCTCACAAAAACTCCTTTCTATATATAGGAGTCCATGGGGCCATAATGTAATCCTAGTGGGCCACAATGTAATCCTAGGCGACCTAACAATAATAATTTAAGGGCACAATAATAACAAAATGGGGGTTACAAGGGTATAATAATAACAATAAGGGGTTTACACTAACAATAATAAGGGACTATACTAGTGATATAGGGACCTAACACAAACCTCTATCATATTTTGGTAAAAGGTAAATTTATATTTTTTTATATGTTGATTATTTAATATAGACAGGTGATGAGAAACTCATCAAATCCTACAAGGAGGGCCTTGGAAGGGAATTTGAGATAAAAGACATGGCTCTCATGAACTACTTCCTTAGGCTAAAAGTATGGAAAGGTGATGTGGAATTGTTATTAACTTTAAAGATAGATAATTTTAAGCATGATCAATAAATTACTCTCCTTATTAGGAGATAAATCATTACGAATTTTAATCATCACAAAACCTTCCCAATACCGAGCCATCCACCAAAAAATCTAGAAAAATAATTCCCAAGACCAATTTAGCAACCAAAAAATCTTTCTTGAAAAAAAACAAGGTA
>CM076575.1:1573193652-1573216152 GCA_034641835.2 Pinus albicaulis | reverse complement strand
AATTTTTTTAAATATTAATTACAACCTAAAATAAATTAACACATATTTTGTGATTATTTTAAACTAATGATAATATCGTTTTGTAGGAAATGATCTATTTTATAGGATTTGCATGACATAAAATTGGAAATATTTTGGTTGACCATTCACATAAACTAGAAATACCAAAGTTCCAATTTAAAATATGAACTTATTAACATGATGGTTTCCCTGTTCGGTGAGGGTACCTTCAACAAATCTGGAGTTACCTCAAAGATAAGCCTACATTTAAAATATTTGTGGGACAAGTATGGGTCTCAATTAGAAAAGTCCATGTCACATGAGTGCCCTCCATTAATTTGATAGATGGAGTGGAGAGCATTCATGGATGATGCACACGATAAGGCACCTCGAAAAGTAGGGAAGATTCCACACATACCAGAAAGGTACGAGGAACTTTAATAATGTAATTATGACACTTTATCATCATTGTGACATCTAATTAATTTTTTCAATGTTTTAATTCGAGGTCCATAGATAATTCCAAAGCCATAAAAGCTAGAATATCCAAACATGGGAAAAGTCATTTTGGCCTAGCTGGTTACTTGAAACTGGCCATAGAAATTGTAATTATATTAAAAAATAATTTGCACCCAAATTATAAATTCTTAAAATTTTTAATTTAATATCATAGAAGAAGAAAAATTTAGGTTCTCACGCAAAATTGTAGGGGTTAAAGTTCAAATAGGCTCCACGGAGGAATACCTAAAGATTTCTTTCAAGTATGACTATCAAGTTGTGTTGAACGTAGGACAAGCTTGGCGTCTTCACAGTCTTCCATCACCCAACTTAACACTCAGGTAAATAAAAGCAGTGAATAGAATTTACAAATATTTACCTGTACAATCTGTTGGTTATTATTTTTGGCCATAAATTAATGCGTTTGATTGTAAAAATAACGCAAGAAATGTATATAAAACACATGAGGCTACTGATAGTGGAGTGCTTGATCTTGAGACCGATGTTCGACTTGGTACTGGAGGTATTTCATGTGCTATAAATAAATTTTAGCATGGAATACAATTAAAAATATGAAAATGTGAATGGTGTATTAATTATAACCTTTCTTGTTTCTACATTATAGTATGTACATGATGAGACTAGAGAAGAGGAGGAACATATGGCCACATTCGAAAGTATTCTACTTCCCTCCACTATTGAAGTAGGTCAAGAACATTCTACTACTCTTTTTATTAATAAAACATTTGTAATAATAATAAGTATAAATATGAATTTAACATTTCTTTCTTGTTGCAGCCGATTCTCATCTCAAATTATAGTATCATATCCGTAGGACTAGGTTAGCAATAATATATATTAAACTAGAGACCACAACAACTTAAGGGGGCCAAGATCAAGACATCCTTGCTAACTACATATTAAAAAGGTGAAATAAACCTAATAAAAAATGACTACAGTTTTTTATTTAGAGCTCGTCTTTTTTAGTACCATATTTTTTACTAAGAGCTTGAATGCCTCATGGTATGTGCACATGTAAATTTACACTATCTTAATAAAAAGTTGTTATTTTTACATTGAAAAAAAATAGAATGATTTTTTTCATATTATGTAAACATGTTTGTGACAAAATGTATTTAGATAGAATATTTTGTGGATGTAAAAATGAATGAATGAATTATGACACCCTTAAATGCATCATATATTTGTGATATTTCTTCATCCAACTCTAGTTTCAGGTTATGATTAAATTATAGTGAAAGCCACTATTTATAGAGGCTCAACCAGAATCCATGTAAACTGAATAAGGAAAAAAATGTAGAAGACACCTTCTAATATTTTTTCTCATATAAAGTTTTTGAATTTTAAACATCTTGGTATACAAGTCATTTTGAAATATGTACAACCCTTATGACTACTAGTAAAGAAAGGAATATTTCATAGGTTATAACGCTAGTTTCTATAAGATTTATAATTAAAACTACCATGCATTGAACTTGTTTCTAAAGTACCAAAATTTGTTAAATCAACCACCCATTTTAGTCTTGGGGATGAGATACTTATAAACACTTTCCTAGTCAAGGATTTGAGTAACTCCAAATCTGATTTTGTGGACTAATGGATTATTTATATGACATTTAGGATTTTCCATCCACAATAATGTGTTACAATAATTCTAATGTTATTGTTAATAAAACATTTGATTCCTTAATTTCCTTCAATAATACATTTCTTTTCTTCTACCTGAGCTACTCCCTTAGATGTGATGCCTCAATCAACCTTCTATTGTAAACCTTTGAGAACTAATGAAAGGGTGGGGGGGGGGTGGTGAATCAATAGTGTGATCTATATATCAATATTTTCCTTTTATTACTTCAATTACTGAATTAGACATATGTTAGCAGTAATTCATTAAACATGTGCATGACATAAAAATGACGGAAAACCATAAGAAACAATAAAAAACATAAGAAATGCACACAATCACATCATCACACATAAAATACAAGATGTCTGGTAGAAAAACCTTCAGCGGGAAAAAAACCACCCTTTTTGTTGTTGCTCCCTCATAATTTATATTTGTTAAGAAATTGATATTTTACATAGTCTGTTGACTCCCATCAGCATGGAGACATGACCTCATCAGCAAAATGAAACACTGACTGGATAGGAGACTCAATACTACTGATTAGATCAGAAGACATTGTTCTTTATAGATCTCTACAGATTACCATCTGCTGAAGGCCACCACGATCAGTTAATCCTTGCCCAAATACCAATGGATTATCAAACCATGATTGGAATGAGAAACTTCTTCCTTTTGATGAAGCTTTGATATCGTTGCTCCACTTCCATGAAGTCATTTATCCTCACCACCATGCGAACATCCTTTCATCTATTTTCAAACTGTATCCCAAGACACTATGTTCAACTTGAAATAAACTCTGCAACATGCTCTCAACAACAATATCTCATCATCAAATCAATATAAAACAAATGCACAAAATATGTGGTCCCAATAGTAAATTTTGGACACACAAATGTGATATCAAACCCTCACATTATAATGTAACTATTTCATACTACAATCAACAACATACAACACTAAGGCTATGCACCAAAATTAATTGAATCTCCTACAAAAAAAAGTGGCAGATTCTCCACAAAAACTCTATCTAATAGCATACAACACTCTCCAATCAATCTCTACACTGACCCCTCCAATTCTTATCTATTCTGTAGTATGCTTCAGATCTACAAATTATTAAATAATTAGCACTCATGGACTTAAGCATCTAGGCTCTACTCAATGTCTGAAACATAAAGTATTTATTTGACACCTTCTTACTCTCATACATACATCCTCAACTCAATCAACCATTACATAGCTCTAAGATCGAGTATATAAAACATGTAGGGTGAAACTGAGCCTTGGGATAGGATCAAAGGTGTAAAAAATGGACAAAATCAATCAAATAAGGTCACTACTAGTGCACTAAATTCATTCACATCACAAGAGGACCTTTTAAAACCATTTGTGACCTTTTTCACTAATTCTAGAAGCCTCAAGGAATTTCTAATCTAATTTTCTTTTGAATAGTGCGAGGAATGTAGAGTAAATCTCCTGAAATCCCATAGTCCCTCCCTTAAAAATTTTTGAACTATACTGTGCCTATAACTGTTCACTTGAGCTTATATCCATGCGACGTTATGTTTCCATCCACTCCCATAGGCTTACATGCATGTGACTATGGCTAAAACTGAGGGAACAATTCATGCCTTCATCTTAGAACATCTTCCACCAGTTGAATAATCTTCTTCATCATCTACACATGCCTCCAGACCTCTTACATGGCCTCTAAAAAATCTACAAGTGGATAAAACAAGCCTCCCATGTGTCACTGCCAATTTTACCTAGAAGGCCAACAAACAAGGTTGGCAAGTGTTCAAACATGTCCTCACTCTCCATCAGACCTCTTAAAAAGATACAACACATATGAAGCACCTGTGAAACTTCTGTAGCACCATCATCCTGCCATAATATCACTAAAAAAAGTCTCCTCATAGGAATATACATGAATACCTAATGAAAACCTAGTTGACAACTCAACTGGTGTGTCATGAACGATCTCCATCACATGTAGATCTGCATGATCAACATGTAGCAAAAACCTCTACATGTAGCAACTCCATACAAATATCTTGCAGCATAAAAAAAAATCATAACATGTCTATCAATGTCCATTCCAACTCTTCCAAGATGATCATGCTACTATTGACAATCATGACTGTGTCATCAAGTGCACCATCATCATAGGAATAACAAAAATTCCAACACATGCCCACACCATGGTCCATAAATCTACATCATCATGAGGTTTACACAAGTTCATTACCTAAAGAGTTCATATCAATTTAAACAAAACTATCTTACTGTCAATACATCAATTCCAACCAATAGGACCACCAAGTCAAGCCATATGCACATGACAAGCAGTACCATGACCATGACCCTTTTGGCCTCAATTCCAAGAAAATAATTCTTCGAAATTGATGTTAATCTCATAAAAATGTGAGGTTGATCTCCATAAACTCTAAAAATGAAGCTTTACTCAATCCATCTAAATTATCTCCCCCTCTGAAAGCAGTGTAAAAGGGTCATCTCCATTGAATAGGTAGCAAGAATTGAAGAATAAGTACTAGAGTAATACAACTTTACAGGGCTGCAATATAAGGACTAAAACAAAAATCATCCATGCCTCCATATAATAAATAAACAACATATATATCCAAGAAACATTCAAAGAACAATACCAAACATCAACTACTAGAAGCAAGAAGCATTATGCAACCATAAGGAAACCATCATCAACATATGCATCTATGAGAAGCATCAAGTATAGCATAGAAATGAACATGAGCATCAATACTACAGTCCCCCATATAGAAATATCATATTAGGCCACCACATACACAATCTCCCCCATGTCTACATAGCAGCAACTCCATAACATCTCATCACATGAGGCCAAGAACCCCATTATCATAGCATAGTATGAGACATAGCATGAACACCTCCAAGAAAACCATAATGGCAACAATGTATGGCTGAAAAAAATAGGAAAAAATAATGATCCCCATTAACACATAACATCTCAAAGCTATAGAGATACAAATTGTTGAGCTGAAATGACCACTTCCACTGCAAACAATGCTTCCTTTGACAAATAGAGGCACCATATGGCTGAAACTCAAGATGAACATGAATCAAGTGACATATACATTGATAAATAAATGGCCATATCAATGAAATAATAGACCTCATACATAACTCATATGACCATAACATGATCTCATGACTCATGGATAAGTGACCCAAAAGGTAGTACAATACAAGTACAAGGCTCCATGAGCATTTTCAATGAAAATATCAATAAATACATGGCTGCTATGATTATCCTATATGTATCAATGAATCAAGTACATAATACATCGTTACAATGACACCATCATTAGCCCATATATTTGGATACAATATGACTCCATAAGGCTCCTTCATAACAATCCTATCATCAACATGACTCAACATACTATTGATTGTACTCAATACCATCATACAACGATGAAAAAATAGTAAATACATGGATGTAATAAAATGAACATGACAACCTATACATGGATGGTAGATGTCTCATGTCATCACAATACATCATGGAGTCATGATCATACTATATGCATGGTTGCACATATTTTCAACCAGTCATTAGTGGAAACCAAAAACATATATATGGATGAAAAATGTGCTCTTATTTTCTACTCATGAAAGACATATAAATTAGCTACAAACAAATGGGTGGAAAGGAATGAAAGAGATGAGATAAATCATGAATATCATTACCATGCATAGCTCCCCCTGAGCTCAATATACCTCGAATAAGGCAGGTTGATTTTGTGGACCTGAATTTGCATGAGATTGGAAATAACTCATCATATGTTGTTGCAAGCTCCATCATACACTCCCCATGAGGTTACGCACCTTTCATTATCTTTAGTACTCCATAATTATGCACGAATAATCATGGAATACATGATGGAATTATCTTCACTAATTCAAGAGTTGTTGTTCCTTCTTTCTCCACACTATCTTGGGCTACTTCTTCTCCTATTTGATTTGATTCTTTTCCTCCTTCAAGTAATTCCTCTTTTGTTTCACCGGTTTAGAGCTATATCCTCTTTGTTTTTGCTTCTTCTGATGGTTTTGGCTCGAGTAATGGGGAAACAAACAAATATCTTTTGATATGTCAAAATATATGGAAATTATAACACTCCATGTGGCCAAGATATGAAGTAATAGGATCAAATATATTACTTCTCATGCCATATCTAAACTGTGCATGAAATGTGTCTCTCCTCCAATGGTTATACCTACAATATATTTCCTTCTAGCCAAACATGTGACATGAGTAAAAATAACCATAAAAATCACAATTACACCTTAATGCCATTCAGCTTGGCTGCTAATATTATTGGAATATTTGATGATATGGTTTATACAATCTACTCCAACAATTTTTTGCAATATGCCCAAACTTGTGACAATTATAAAATTCTACATTATGTACAAAAGGAACAAAAGGACATTGATTCCTTTGAAATCTTACACATCTGTCATGATTATCTCTACGAGAGAAAGATCTTCTCAATGTATCTGCTTCTAGATATTTTCTTCTATGATGTTGGTTTTGATGCTTGATCTACTATTGGTTCTTCTTTCTTTTCTACTAGTATTTCTTTTGAATACTAACTAGTTGTTGGATCTTCTTCTTATTACCTTGGATCTCATTTTTTTTGTTGGTGTTTTTTCTATAGGTTTAAATGGTTCTTCTTTGTTATTCTTACCTACATGCAAACTAGATTCGCCCTTTTGAAATCCAGGACCAAATTTATCTAGTGGTGATCTTTGGATCTCATGAAAATTATCCAATGTTACCATGCTCTTCTCCTTCTTCCACTCCATCCTCAAGGAAATAGATTCATTTCTAATTTCTCAATCTCTTTTTCTTTCTTTTGAAATTGTTTTCTCATGGCTTCCTAAAATTTTCTGCTTTTGCTAATTTAACTTTCAAGCTCTTAGTCTCTTCCTTGAGCTTAGCCTCCTTATCATCACATATTTGCAACAATTTTTCTTGATCCTTGAATGCAACTACTAGCCTAGAAATATCATATATAAGAATTTTAACAACATTCTCATATTCACTATATGCTTCATCATGATCTATATATGAATCAGAATTATAATTCAATAAAAAATCATTAATATTTATACCTTTCGATCCATGACTTTATGATGTATTATCACCATCTGTTGAATCATCTGCACCCGAAGAATGAGACTTTTGAGGATAATATTCTTTCCTCTGGAGGCTCTTCTTCTTGTTCTTATTTTTGTTATCCTTCTTGTTTATCTTCTTTTAATTCAAATTTTCTTCTGGCACCATCTCCAAATATTGATTACCTGTGTTTTGAGTGAGTTTGAGGATATTGATCCACATGGATGTCTAACTACATTTTCTAAGTAGGAAAGTGAATGATTTAAATAATTTTAGGTAATTCCTAATGCCCATCCTCTCTATAGCTTTTCCCACATCTCTTTGGCACGTTTCAAACCCATTAAGCTATTCATATCATCATCATGAAGATTCTTGTAGATAATGCCTCATGCTTTTGCATCTTGCTGCAAAAATTTAATTTCAATTGGATATTTCCCACAACCTTCACATACTACTCACCAAATGTTAGATCCACAAGATACTAATTCATATTTTACATTTTTGTGCCATACCTTGTAATTTGTAGTAGTGAGGACAACCATTTTGATTTTTTTTCCAATTCCATCAACAAACCTTAGATATACTCTCTAGCGATCCAGATGCAACCAATAGCTCTGATCTGATGCCAATTTTTGGAAACCTTTTATCACTACTTTGGGGGGAGAGGGGTGAATTAGTAGTGTGATATATATGGCATTTTTTACCTTTTATTACTTCAATTACTAAATCAAACATATGTTAGAAAAAATTAATTAAACATGTGCATCACATAAACATGAATGAAAATGATAAGAATCAATATAAAATATAAGAAATGCACATAATCACATCATCAAACATAAGAAACAAGATTTCTAGTGGAAAACCCATCACTAGGAAAAAAGAAACCTTGTTACTGTTGCTCTGCTCTGAATTTCTATTAGTTAAGCAATTGATATTTTATATAGTGTGTCGACTCCCATTAGCATGGAGAGTTGACCTAATCTACAAAATGGAAATACAGATTGACTAGGAGACTCGATACTATTGATCAACTCATAAGACTTTGTTCTCTACAGATCTCTATGAAATACCATTTGCTAAAGGCCACCATGATCAGTCAATCCTCGCCCAACTACTATCATAATATCTAACCACCATTGGATTTAGAAACTTCTTCCTTTCATTGAAGATTCAATATCATTGCTCCACCTCCATGAAGTCATTGCTCCTCACCACCATATAGAAATCCTTTCATATATTTTAAAACTAGATCCCAAGACACTATGCTCAGCTAGAAATCTACTCTGCAACATGCTCTCAGCAAAAAGATCTCATCATAAAATCGATATAAAATAAATGCACCAAATATGTTCTCTCTTATAGTAAAATGTGGCCACAAAAATATGATATTAAACCCTCACATCATAATGTAACTGTTGAATACTACAGTTAACAACATAAAACACTTAGTATATGCACCAAAATTAATAGCATATCCTACAAAAACAAGTGTGAGAGTCTCTGGAAAAACTCTATCTAGCAGCATACAACACTCTCCAATCAATATCTACACCGAAAACTCCAATTTTGATCTATTTTGCAATATTATTTAGATATACACATTATTGAGTCATTATCACTCATGGACTGAAGAATCTAGACTCTAATCAAGGTTTGAAGCATAATCTCCTTCTCTGACACCTTCTTACTCTCATACATACATCCTCAACTCAGTTAACCACCACATAGCTCCAACATCAAGTATATAAAATAATTAGGGCGAAATTGTGCATGGGGCTAGGATAAAAGGTGAAACAATTGGACCAAATCAATCCACTAAGGTCACTACTAGTGAACTAAATGCATTCACATCATGATATGACCTTTTCAATCCATTTGTGATGTTTTTCACTAATTTTGGAAGCCTTTAGGATTTTCCAATCTAATTTTCTTCCTAACAGCAAAGGTAATGAAGATGAAATCTCATGAAATCCCATAGTCCCTCCCTTGACATTGTTGAAATATACTAGGGCTATAACTACTCCCTTGAGCCTATCTCCATGTGACTTTAGGTTACCAACTTCACCCATAGGCTAATATGTATGGGACTATGCCTAAAACTGAGGGAAATCATAATTCCTTAAGCTCAACACCTATACCACCTATTGAATTCCCTTCTTCATCTCCTATACATGCCTCCAGACCTCTAACATGGCCTCTATCACATCTGCAAGTGGATCAAACTGGACTCCCATGTGTCACTTCCAAGTTGACTTAGAAGGCCAACAAACAAGGTTGGAAAGTGTGCTAACAAGTCGTCCACTCTCCATCGAACCTCTTAAGAAGATACAACACATCTGAAGAGCATATGCAACCTCTATAAAACCAACATCAAGCCATCACATCATAGAAACAAGTCTCCTCATAGGCATAAACATGAATACCTAATGAAGACCTTGTTGAAAACTCGACTAGTTTGTCATGAATGATCTCCATCACATGTAGTTTTACATGGTCATCATGTAACCACATCCTCTACATGTAGCAACACCATCAAAATATCTTGTAACATAAACAAACCATCATTAAATTTATATAAATTTACATTCCAATTCCTTCAAGATCATCATACTACTACTGGCAATCAGGACTATTCCATCGTTTGTGCCATCATCATAGTAATAACATCAATGCCAACACATGTCGACACACACCATGGTCCACCATTCTACATCATCATGAGGTTGACACAAGTGCATGACCTCAAGAGTTGAAATCAATTCCAACACAACCATCTTATTGTAAATACATTAATTCATCCCAATAGGACCACCAAGTCAACACATATGCACATGATAATTAGTACAATGACCATGACCCTGTTGACATCAATGAAAACAAAACAATGACAACACCTTCCAACAGAATAATTAAGGGTTTAATCCTCTATGTTTTAGTGATTGAAATTTTCATCTTCATGTGCCCCTTTCAATTACATAATCGAAACAACTCATGTGATAATTAACTCAACTATCTATTTGAAAATATCACGATCAATGAAAGATATGCTTCTCATTTAAATATACTATTGAATCACTTAGTAATAATAACTAGGCCTCTTAATCTACAACTAATCCAAGTCAATTAAATTAACAAAAATAATATACCCATTGTCGAGTCTCCTCATGGTGGTTCTTAGCCAAATGATGCCCAATCCAATTGAGCTAACACATTAAGTTGGAATTTTTTATTGATATAAAATGTTTCATCAAATTTATATATTTGAATATTTGTAGATGATGATGGTGGAGTAAAATTAAAATTTACACTTATTTGAAAAACAAGGTGATAAGGGGAAGGAACCATCCTTAGAGCAATCCATAGATGTTGTTGAGGAAGTGCTTAGTGAATTGCTTGATGAGCACCACCCATAGGTATCTTTTGAGGGGTTAATTGTCACCTTTTTAGCATTATTATTTTCTCTTTACAAAATTTAATTACACTATGGTCATATGTTTAATAGTGTAGATGGTGATTAAGGGTTTTCATACTTTGAATTCCTAATATGGCTCAAATGCAGGATAATCACAAATATATGCCATTTATGTTGAATATTGTGCAATCAAAGCTTGGAATAGACAACAAGGAGTGATTATAGGGGGGTTGAAAACCTCCTTTAATCCTAAAGGAAACAAAAGGATCCTTGAGATTCCATCAAACAACTCCAAATCAAAGGCAACCAAGCAAGTGGAATATTAAGTGAATCAAAGCTCCACTTCTCTCAAATTTCAAGGGGAAAAACACCTAATTTTTAGGGAGATGTTGGTTGCTACCCTTGAGGATAGATGATATGAATTTGAACACTATTTTGTTGTGCTAATTTAATTTTTAGAATTATAAATAAATTGTTGATCATTTGCTTCATGTGAATAGGTTTCTTGAGGTGTTTGTGAGTGTTAAACAGGTAAATGTATTATGTTTTATGTTAAATTCATGAGCATAATAACATTAAAAAATAATGTTGAACAACATCAATAAAATGTATAGTAAACCATCAAATGATCCATTGACACATTTTTTTGATGAAAACCCTGTGGGCTACATCTCCTTGGTCTAGCTTCCATGGCTTGGGTCTCTGTGTTAGCTCAAAATAGAAAAAACGTTATTTAAAATCCTCTACTGCTCCTGAAACCTACTCCAACATTCTTAGAATGTCCAAATCTTCTAGGATAAACTCTTTCTGAGTCAAAAAAGGATGAAATTTTCTCCAGTTATGGTTCAATCAATTTTCCCCTAAGAATCTCCTCCAAAACTCGAGAGAACTCCAGTTAGCGCCGCTAATTTTGGAGTCCCATGGAAAATGGTGGACTCCGCTAACTCAACCGCTAAATTAAACTAGATTAATTAAGAGATAAAAATGATTTTAATTGACATTAATCATGTGTTAGCGCTAACCACATGTTTTGTTAAGTGCTCCGCCATAGGTCACGACACACTGGTCACATGTACGTGGGGGTTGGCCTCCGCTTTACCCCCGCTGGTTCAACGGTATTATAATAAATGTAACCTGCATGTATACATTTTTATGTCTCATAGTGCGGTGTATTGGTATGATGTTGTGTTGGTGTAGGGGTGGTCGTAGGGTCGACCCCGACCTCCCATTAGGGGAATTTTGAGGTCTAAAATGGCCCTTGTAAGAAAAATGTACAACCAAAATAAACTTTATAAGAACCAATATGATTGAAGATGATGATGTCAACCATAGGGGATTTTTCACCATTTTTGGAGTAAAAAAGTAAACAAACTAAAAAATAATAAAATAACAAAAATACTTTTTCAATTCGTATTTTAAACTTATCTCCCTAAGTTTTTACTCAAATTTAGAGTGGGAGCACTTGTTGGATGCAAAATTTAATTCATCATCCAATTAATACCCATGTTGCATACTTTTGAAAGATCCTTCTACACAAGAAATGAGAAATACATGAAAAATCATGATTTTAATTATGTTTTATATGTATTTTTATTTTTTTGAGTAGAAGGGTCCAGAGAAAGTATGCAACATGGGTACTCCTTGGATGAGGAATCAAATTCGGCATCCAATGAGTACTTTCACTCTAAATTTGAGTAAGCCCATAGGGAGATAAGTTGAAAATATGAGTTGAAAAAATAGTTTTTTTCTTTTTTCCTTCTAAAATTTCATGATGTAATCAAATATTATTCTATTATCTCCAATGTTATTTTATAATTTCCTTAGGAGGCCCATTTTAGACCTCAAAATTCCCCTAATGGCCCTTCCGCCTGTGTATAATAATTTTGCACCATAATTTATCATATGATTTAAACCATATAAAATATTTTGACTGAATTAGTTGGAATTAATATCTTGGAAGGGGGCACATGGCGGTCTCCAGGCTAGCCATGTGTCCAGATGCCATTGGTTCTCTCTTAAACCAATAATAATGCAAAAAATCACCCACTTAGCACCCAACCACGAAGTGACACTTGTCACACTATCATTGGGAAAATTGAAGACAGAGTCCCATAATATTTATTTTTTGTTAACTAGGCTACCATGTCACCATTCGGTCACTTCTGCAAATTTTTTAGTTGTTTAGGAAAATTAACAATAGGTTATGACTTTCACATACGGAGTCAGTTTTTGATGAAATAAATTGTGCTAGATTTCTGGCAATGAGGTATTCGTATTTGTTCAGGTTCCGATCAATTCTGAGCACTTTCATTTTTTTTTGTAACACGAAGCACCTAATCTTTCCTCTCCACTAGAAGCCTTTTGGACCCCAAAAGATAATATCAATTGTTCATCAGGTGAGGGTAAAAATCCCTCACCTTCTCAATCTCCATCCATTAATATTTGGCCTCAGAAGGATTTTGTCCCTTCAGTCCCTCTCAAAGGTATTTGATAATCCCTCTCCTTGAAGTTCTGGTTCTTCTGTCAAGTATGAGATCTTGTTGTAGTTCATCAAGATATTCTAGCGATAAATCATCTATTGATGGCAGCTGAAGATGATCTCCTTGATCGTCAATCAACGAAGGCTCCAAAAATCTCAAATTCTCAACATTGGCAACAGAGTATATTTGCATATAAGGAGGCAAATCTAGCTTAAATGCATTATTACCGATATTTTCTAGAATTTTAAAAGAACCATAAATGATTGGATTAAGCTTCTTACCTTACCCTTGAAGTATATATTTGCAAACATACAACCAAACATCATCACCAACTTGGAATTTATGATCAACATAATGTTTATCATGCCTTTCCTTATAGCTTCTTTGATTATTTCCAAGTTGTTCTTGCACTGTGTGATGTACCAACTAAATTTTCTCAATGAACTTCTTTGCTTTATCTATGTCGCTATGACCATCAATAGAAACATATACCCCAAATATGAAGTCCAAGGGCGAGCTTGGAAAGTACCCATGATATGCCTCAAATGGTGATGTGTTTGTAGAATAACGCTTTTCCCTATTGTATGCATGCTGAATGTAATGCAATTGTTCATCCCACAAATTGGTATGTTTGCTACAATATCCTCTAAGAAGATGAATGAATGTCCTTTTAACCACCTTGGTATGATCATGTGTTTTCATATGAAAGACTATACTCTTCTTTAACTTAATGTCCATCGTGTCCCACAATTTTGACCAAAAATTCCCAACAAATGGAGAATCTCTATCGCTTACAATAGAAGTAGGAAGACCAAAATGAACCCAAAAATTTTGAAAGAAAATATGAGTTGTTTTTTCAGCTATAATTTGATTTTTACATAGAAAAAAAAATACACATTTTTCTGAACCTATCTACAACTACATACAAGTAATCATGACCTTTCCTTGACAATGGAAGACCTCCTACAAAATCCATTGAGATACTCTCCCATGGATGTGAACATACAGGAAGTGGAGTATTCAATCCTAGTTTCCTATTGTTAGGCTTTCTGATTTCACACAAAGAACATACTCTAATGAAACAAGATACAATATCAACATGCGTGGCCAATAACAATAGCTTTGGAGATTAGCAATCATCTTGCCTACACTGAAATGTCCAACAATAAATAAAGTGTGTGCCTACCTTATGATACTGTTTCTTTCTCCCTGTGGAATACATTACTTACCCAAGCCATCCAAAAAATCTTATGTACATGGTAATCTAACTCTTCAATTTGGTTTATTTGACTCAATCTTGCATACACATCTCAAAAGTCATTATCATATGCATATCGTTCAATGTAACTATCATGCATAACATAATTTTGCTTGAGTATAATATATGAATTTACAATAGGCCTAGAAAGCATATCGGCTACCTTATTGCAGATTCCCTTTTTATACTTGATAAAAAAATTTAATTTTTATAGAAATCCCATCCATTTGAAGTGTCTTGGTTGCTACAACTTTGATTATGACTATAATTACTACGATGGTTGATGATCGCTATTCGTAATGGTTTCCTTCCCCATAAAATAGTGTTTCCATTTCTTTACACTTTGTACCAGTGCATATATCTCTTTGTCGTAACTAGGATATTTAGTCATAGCTCCATTAAAAATTTCAAAATGAAACAAAATGGTCTTACGATGCTGCATGAGAAATTCTCCCATGTCTTAATCACTAGCATCTCTTTGAATCTCAAATGGTTGTCTAATATCCGAGAGAGACAATGCCAGTGTTGAACTAATATTTTTTTTTAAAGAATCAGATGATTTTTGATGCATATAACCCCAATGGAAGAATTTCTTTATACTTTTCAATGCATGTAATAGAGCTGCAATGGAGAAAAAAATAGCAATGAATTTCCTCCAATATTGTGTTTCCCCAAGAAAGCTTCTTACCTCCGTAACTGTATTGGTCTTGGGCCAATTCACAACGACCTCAACCTTAGAGGGGTATATCGTCAGCTTACCTTCTCCAAAAATGTATCCCAAATACACTAAATAAGTCTTTCCAAATGCACACTTCGACATCTTTAAAAATAATTGTTATTTTTTTAAGACATCAATTATTTTGTTCACATGCATGACATGTTCATCTCTTGATTTGCTGAATATAAAAATATCATCTAAGTAAACAATGAGAAAATCGTGTAGAAATGTTCTCAATACATAATTCATAACTCTCATGAAAGTGGCTGGAGCATTGGTAAGAGTGAATGGCATAACAAGCCACTCAAAGAATCCTTGTCTAGTTTTAAATGTGGTTTTCCAAATGTCCTCTTCAACTATTCTAACTTGATGATAACCACTTCATAAGTTTAACTTAATGAAATAATTTCCCTCTCTTAACTGATCAAGAAAATAATTAATTCTTAGGAGTGAATAGCGATTATTTACTGTGATTTTATTCAGCACACAAAAATCCACGCACATGTGCCAAGTCCCGTCCTTCTTTGGTACAAAAAAAATTAGTGAACCACGTGGAAAATTAGATGGCCATATGATACCTTTTTTCAGAAATTTTTTAATTTTCTTCTTTATTTCCATGCTCTCCATTATCAACATGTGATAGATGCCAATGTTTGGAAGTGGAACATCTTATTAAAGCTGTATCTCATGTTGAATTCCCCTAGGTAACCCATTTGGCTCCTGAAACATCTCGCCATGATGACTTACCACATCAAACAAATCAGATTTTATTTTTTCATCACAACCTTCAAAATATTCATAATCCATATAATTATTTTCCTTGATCATGAGAAGCACAAAATTTTTACTTGCGTTAACTAGTCCCTTCATCTGCCCTACATTAACCAAAGAAATATTCAACTTTTTATGACAAGCTCTCACAATATACTCCACCCCATCCTTGAGAAAATGATATTTGTTCTCATGGTGATAAAATACCACTTTCCTTTCATACAAATATGGGCTTCCCAAGATAATTCTTCAAATGTCAAGTGGAACCACATCTAACTCAACTTCATAAACAAAATGTGCAGTAATGTCAAACCTGAATATACATTTCCTTGTAACCTGTAAATTTTCATTCTTGAATATTCAACCCAAACGATATGGCTTATGATGAGCTATGCTTGCAATGTTAATATTTCTTAGTAAGTCTTCTGAGATTAAGTTCTCTTGTGACTCAGTTTCAAATAATGCATCAATATTTGTATGGTTTGAGATCACACTTTCATGGAATAACTCTATCCTTGTTTCTTCATTTGGAGTGTTGTTGTGAAAATTTGAGGAACTAGTGCTTGCAATGGCTTCTTTCCCCTTTCTAACCATGGCTGTAATATTGGTCTCATCACCAGAATTAGATCCTAGATAATGTTGTGTGGTAGCAGTCATCTTTTGTTTCCCCTTGTTGTTTTGTTTCTTAGGCCTTAGTTTGGGATGTAGTTTCCAATAATGGGCTTCATCATGCCCCTATTTGGAACACTGTTTGCATGTATTTTTCTCTCCTTCTTCCTTAAAAATTTCATTCTTCTTTCCATTCCATTTTCGTCCCCTCTCTTTCTCCTTACCCTTCAATGGATTCTTCTTACTACCCTCTTCCTGAATCTTCTTTCCCCTTTCTTCAAGGTGTGTGGCTTGCACACAAACTTCATCTAAATTGCTTGGATTGAACATAAGGATAGTGTGTATCAAATAGGAATGTAAATCCCCAATGTATTTCAATAGGGTGTCTTGGGAATTCAAGTTTATTCCTAACAACAAATCCCTTTTGCTAAACTCCTAGGTATATTCTTGAATTATTTGACGCTTGAGTTGCCTAAATTTTTTCCAACTCATAATTTCTTTTTTTCATTTAAGCTAAAGGATAAAAATGTCTTTTAATTGAAGAAATAAACTCAACCAAAGAAATGGATATCTTACCATGGATTCACATTTCCTCTTGAGTCTTTCCTTCCCACCAAACTAGTGTTGCTCCCTCGAGCCTCAATGAAGCCAACTGGATCTTTATGTCATCTTCTTATAGGTTATGAATTCTGTAATAAACCTAGAATTGGAAAATACAATTGCCCAAATTCTCTAAATTTACCTCACCATTTCACATGGGAAGTCAAACTTAATGTCCAATTTGAGTAAGGGAGTTTTTCCTTTTGGGGTTTTTTAGTGAGTATGAGTGGTTTTTGTGGTGGAAGTGGAAGATGATGCCAATGGAGTTGATGAGGATGATGATGAATATGGTGGAGATGGAGGAGGTTTTCCTCCACTACCCTTTGAATCCTTCTCTTCATCCTTTTTTTCTTCTGAGGTTCCCTCTTCATGTGCAGATGTAGAATTATCTCCAACCATCCTGGTGCTCCTCTCTTCAAAGAGGATCCTAACCCTCTCATTTAGGTCATTCAATGCCTTCTTGAATGCCTCTTCTTTTGAAAGACCTTTAGTATCTCCTGCGCTTGACATGATGGATATGGATTCAAGCTTAGCTTCTGGTGGAAATTGTACCTCCTAAATCTCAGCTACAGATAGAACTTGAGGTGCTTCAAGTGCAACTGGGAGTGAAAAATTGGGTGGAGATGGTGGTCTTATCGCTCTCCTTCATCTAGTCCTAACCTCGGGACTAGCAACCAATAGTTTCCCTTCTCCTCTCTGCAACTTCAACCTTGTAAGCATCACAAATTTGCAACCATTAAAACCCTACTTGCACAAAACTGAAGAAAATATCAAGAAAATAACCTTTTCTTTAATACCACCTTGATCTAAATTTAAATGTTAGTTTTGTTTTTTTAATTTAATCTTCAGAATTATAAATAAATTGTTGAGAATTTTCTTCATGTGCATAGGTTTTTTGAGGTGTTTGTGAGTGTTAAATAGGTAAATATATTGAGTTATATGTTAAATTCATGAGCCTAATAATTAAAACATAATGATGAACATCAATAATAAAATGTACAACAAACCATCAAATGATCCATTAACACAATTTTTTGATGAAGGAGTTTACCCCTTCTGGGCTACATCTCCTTGGTCCAACTTCCATGGCTTAGGCCTCTGTATTAGCTCAAAATGGAAAAAAATGTTGTTTACAATCCTCTAATACTCCTGAAACCTACTCCAACATGCTCAGAACTTCCAAATTTTCTAGGATAGACTCTTTTCGAGCGAAAAATGGTCGAAATTCGCTCCAATTATGATTCATTCACTTTTTCCCTAGGAATATCCCCCAAAACTAGAGAGAACTCTAGTAAGCGCTACTAATTTTAGAGTCCCACCGCAAATGGTGGACTCCGCTGACTTTGCCACCAAATCAAACTAGATTAATTAAGAGATAAGCATGAGTTTAATTGACATTAATCATGTGTTAGCTTTAACAACATGTTTTGTTAAGCACTTCGCTATAGGTCACGACACACTAGTCACATGTTTGTGAGGGCTGGCCCCTACTTTACCCTCGCCAGTTCAAAGGTATTACAATAAATATAACCTGCATGCATACATTGTTAAGTCTCATAGTGTGGCGTATTGGTATGATGTTGTGTTGGTGCGAGGGAGGCTGCGGGGTCGACCCTGACCTCCTCCCTTCCACCCGTGTATAATAATTTTTCACTATAATTTAACATATGATTTAAACCGTATAAAATATTTTGACCATGAATTAGTTGGAATTCAGACCTTGGAAGGGGGAACATGGCGGCCTCTGAGCTAGCCACGTGTCCTCATGCCATTGGTTCTCTCCCAAACCAATAAGAATGAAACAAATCACCCACTTAGCAACCAACCACGAAGTGACATTTGTCACAGTGTCATTGGGAAAATTTAATGAATATTCCTGGAATATTTGTTTTTTGCTGACTAGGCTGCCATGTCACCATTCCATCACTTCTGTAATTTTTTTATTGTTTAGGAAAATGAACAACAAGCTATAAATTTAACATAGGAAGGCAGTTTTTGATGAAACAAATTGCGTCAGATTCCTGACGATGAGATCTTCGCATTTGTTTAGCTTCCAATTGATTTTGAGCACTTCAATTTTGTAGCTTAAAACTGAGCACCCAATCAATAAATAGGGCAGAGCAAGAGCTCATTAGGACTCATTTTTTAAAGATAACTAGAGTACTCCTAGCTCTTGTAATAGACATTTGTAACTTCCATGTGCTATGTAATGAGATTTTTTATGCAATATAATGAGTATTCAAATCCTCCTCTATTGGCCTCAGCCTCTCTTGTGTATTTTCATTTACTTTCCATGCCATTATAGTTATTTTATTTCATGTGTTGTAGTTAGTTTGCTCAGATTTCATATTGTTGTATTTATCTCACTTCCATTTCATGTTATTGTAGTTGTTAGTACATTAGCATATAAAACCCAAATACCTGTGTTAAAGCCTCCCTCTCTCACCTCTTTCATTGTAGATTAAGGAGGGAAGATCTTCACCACAGGACCAAAATTGCTTTCAGTTTATGATTTATTGGAAATAATATATAGGTTTATTTTTTTACCATGAACATGTTATGAATCTTGATTTATTTTTCTGTTTCAATTGCAAAGGTAATTTTGCTTAAATTCAACTCATATTTTTCGCCACTTTCATCATAGATCTGTCAATGATAAATGCATGAAAATGTATTTTTCTTGAATTTTTGAGTAGAGCAGTAAAAGAGGACTCCACTAACATTCCTAGCTCTAGTTTCCAGCCTTTAGCAAACTAATTTCAACAAAATTTCCTTCAACTTTTTTTTTTTAGATATTCACCACAACACAGTCTGCCACCTTGGATTTGAAAGATAGGATTTGAAATATGTTATGAGCTTGGCCAAAGGTTTGGATACCTTCCATGCACCTAGGTCCACCTTCAATCCACCTTTCCTACCTCTTTCCACACCATTTCAGACCTCAAACTACCCTCGGCCTGTTTCCTGTAGCATTTTAGGACATCCTCTACCACTACAGGAAATCTTATACTAGGTCCTATTGTGGTGCCATTCAACCACTTCTTCAGCCCAAAAACCCTATTTAACTTCACCTAGAATTTACACAACCTCCAAGGTACCTTCAAATCTAAAACCATGAGTCCAAGAACTTCTTAAGCCACCTCAAAGCCTCTTTCTTTTGCTGCAAAAAGGAGTATTTGCAAGAATAGTTAGACCATGAATATATGCCTTGTTAAGCATGAAAATCAAGCATGAAGTATGTTAGTATGAATCTTAATTTCAAGTGTGCGAAAAAAGACCACTTTAGCTATGCATAAAAATATCCCTAACAGAAAAAAATGGCTGCCAATATCTTCAGATCTGTAATTAGTTGATCAAGATAAATGCTGCAAAAATATAGATCTATGCATCAAAAGACATTAAGAAGTAAATAAAACAAGATTTACTCCATGCATCCAATAGACAAGACAATAATATGTTGAATGAATTTTATATTAAGGGAAAATGGGAGGAAAACATAGAAGGATGTTACTAGTTCTACTCAATGGGATGGGTTCTTGTAAGTCCTCAGCACTTCAGATCTAAAAGTCCTCTCTCTTGATGGTGTAGAAAACCCAGAAAAAAATGGAACTCAAAGGGAGCTCACAAGTAAAAGGATAGAAAATATGGCAATGATGGTGGATCAACGTCGGACCAAAAGTATAGATCTAGAGTGATATTAGGCAACAAAAGGTAGTGAGTGAATGGAAAACCCTTCTATTTATAACAAAATATTGAGTTAGTCTAGATATTGGTGCATAATTAAAATATTATTAACCAAATCAGGATTCAAATTTTATAGAATATTTTATTATTTTTGTTGGAGGGAAAAGGAATTGGACTTGGGTCAAATCCCTTTATTTGTAAATAATAAATTAAAAAAATGATTTGTTTATCATTTTAATGATGTGGATCGGTAATAATTAAATAAATAATTATTTATTTAACTATTTATGAGTGATTTAGTCAAATTTAACAAGGAATATTATTTAAATAAGGTTTAAATAATTATTCCTAGAAAATAATAAGATAAATAATCATTTATCTGATTAATTTCCCTATTTTGGGTTAAATATGACCAGGGATATTAATTAAACTGCTGTTTAACTAATTATTCCTTGAGTAAAATCAAACAAATGTGGATTTGTTTAATATTTCCTCAGGGGGTTTCCTGTTTAGACCATAAACAACTTAATAAAGGTGTTTTACTAAGTTATTTTTCATAGTGAAAGAAATTTTACTTAGGGTAAAATTGGTCTTACATGGTGTACTTAGGTCCATTTAATAGTAATAGGTTAGATGACCAAAAAATGGTGTAAGAGATTGCCCCCTAGCATGCGAGCATTAGGAGCTAATCATATGACCGAAGTACGTTGTAAGAACTCAATCATTAGCACCGAAGGGGAAGTCGAAGAGAGAGAAATGTAAGGTAGACCAAAGCACTAAATGACTAGACGCTGAGGAGGTGAGACTTATAGGCACGAAAAGTCTATTTTATGAGTGAGTACCTATTTTATAGGCGGAGGGGGAGGCATACCTATGTCCGCCAAGACAAAGTACAAAGAATAATGTGTCCAGTAAACAAGGGACTGAACAATATAGTACATGCTGGTGTAAAGATGAGCCAGGTAAAAACATGATAATGAATCCCACATATATATTGTTCTTGGGATAACAACTAGGACTTATACAATAATATCTGAGTACATGAGATAAAAATACAACCCAAATGCCCCTGTAAAGAGGAAAGGGCTCCAAAAAGTTGACTGATACATTGAAACAAAAATGTGCTGCAATCGACGGAGGCCAGCATCATCAAATATATGGAGCTACATCAAAGGCTATAATGAAGAGGTCATCTGGGCATGTGGGGGGCTACCTGTAGGGCCACCCCCTCATGAGGGCTGAGACATCTCACACACACCCAGGAATCACCGGTATCATCTGCTGCATCACTGAACCATCAAGTATACAGATCTCGATCATGTTGAAAGGAGCTAGAGCTAAGAAACAATCAATTCAAAGGGCAATAAGGAGTCCATTTTCCTGATCTGAGGCATCGAACAAGAGTGGAAGTTGAAACCAAGGTAAACCACCTTCTAGACCTGTCTTTTGGAATGAATGATATGATGTCGATAGAAGGGGGTCCGCCATAGGTGAGGCCACGAGGGATCTTCAACTAAGGCACGAGAGAAAATAGTAGAGCAACTGATAGACTGACACCAGGGATAATGAGGAAATGGGGGGTACTGAGTAGCAGACAAACAAATTCTATTATTAGAGCATAAAGGGCATGGATGACC